>JAJMGZ010000257.1:0-86606 GCA_030582795.1 Metschnikowia chrysomelidarum | reverse complement strand
AATTTTTGAAATCTGACCAAAGCTAACTTCCTTTTCCATACAAGTTCATTGAAGACCAGTATCGTCTTCTTTTGCCATCACCAAGCCACCGGATTTTCATTTGACGAAACATCCAGAAAGAGACCCAAAAGATTATTCTACAATGAGTGAAAAAGACCCCGAACTTCGTCCGGTGACATCGAGAATACGTGTCGATGACTTGAGAATCCAGTCAGTGATCTCAAACCAACAGATTGTCTTAGATGTTGATCATCTCGTGGACAATGACGAGGCCAAGATCTTGGCGTTGGGTTACAAGCAAGAATTCAATCGTGAATTCGGCGCCTTCTCCGTTTTCGCCGTTTCTTTTTCGGTGTTGGGTTTGCTTCCATCTATTGCCGCCACATTCGACTACCAACAACTTGTCATTGGAGTCTCGCCGATTCCCTGGATTCTCGCCATGATTGGTGTTACCTCTGTCGCATACTCGATGGCCGAGGTGGCCTCGGCATTCCCTACTGCTTCAGGTACACCATATGCGGTATCGCAGTTGGCACCCAAGAAATGGGCACCTTTTCTTACCTGGCTTACCAGTTTTTCGAACTGGATGTGTCAGATCACTTCGGCGCCCTCGGTTAACTATTCGGGCGCTTGTCTTATCCTTGCCTTAGCCTCGTACAAGACCGGTTACGTTGCGTCTACCGGTGTTTACTATGCTTTGACCACCGCCATTATGGTCGTGCATGCGGTTATCTCGTGCTTGCCCACAAAGTTTTTGGCCCAATTCAATAATTTCGGAACCTGCGTCAATATGGTATTTCTCGTCATTGTGTTTGTCATGATCTTTGCGTGTAACGACAGAGTCAGCATGCACGGTGATGATGTTCCAAAGTTTAACAGCAACGGTACTGCCTGGGGCCTTACCAATCAGACTGACTTCCCTAATGGTGTAGCAATGTTGGTGTCTTTCCTCGGAGCGATCTGGGCCATGTCTGGTTACGACTCTCCTTTCCATTTATCTGAAGAATGTTCCAACGCCGCTGTCGCTGCACCCAGAGCCATCTGTCTCACTTCGACTGTTGGTGGAACCATTGGCTTCTTCTTTGTGTTAGCCATCTCCTACACCGCCTACAGCCTCGAGGACATTGCAGCCGACCCCCTTGAATTGGGTCAGCCATTCGTCACTTACTTGACCCAAATCATGCAGTCAAGATTCGTGGTGGTTTGTACTGCCCTTACTATTATCCTGTCGTGGTTTATGGGTGCCTCGTGTATGTTAGCCGCTTCCAGAGTCTCCTTTGCTTATTCCAGAGATGGATTGTTTCCTCTTTCCCGGATCTGGAAAAAGGTCAACCCATACACGAAAACTCCCATCAACGCTGTCATTTTCAACCTTATTGTCGGCCAACTTCTTCTCCTCTTGATGTTCGCCGGTGATACTGCGATTGGAGCCATTTTCTCGGTTGGTGGTATTGCCTCGTTTATTTCGTTCACGATGCCCACGTTTTTGAAGATCACTTACGCCAATAGCACTTTCCAGCCAGGTCCTTGGAACTTGGGAAAACTTTCTCGGCCAATCGGATTCGTGTCGGTGGCATTTGTAGCGATGATGATTCCATTCTTGTGCTTCCCAACTGTTTCCGGAAAGGATTTGACTCCGGATGCCATGAACTGGACGGTGGTAGTGTTCTTCGGACCAATGGTGATTTTCATCGTTTGGTTTGCGGTAGACGCCCGCAAGTGGTACACTGGCCCAAGACCTAACATCGACTCTTATATTTCTCAGGATTCTGGCGATGCTGTATTGATTGAGGGAATCAAAAACCAGCTTTTGCCATCGTACGAGAGCGCGGACGGTAGCCATGATTCTCCAGAGAAAAAGGGTTAGGGCCATCTAGACGCTTAATTTTTCAATGTAATTTATAGACTTATCGATTTTATTTCATCTTCACCCGCTACCCAACAAAGAAGAGTCTCTGATCACTGTCCTCAAAACGGTGATGACCGATATTGCGAAGAATAGGTGATATTTGATCACTTGAAGTACGCTCTCCAAAGAAATTTCAATTCATTATAGCGTAGGCCCACGCTTATTGTCTTATATACTACTATTGGCGTACTTATCTGCCGAAGTACTTTAACTCGAAAGGACGAGCCAAATTATAGCCTATGAAGGCAATCACGATATTAAGCTCGAAAGAAATATCTCCGGCGATTTTCTTGGCGATAACTCCGACGTACCATGTTTGATTCATAGACAAAACAGTGGACATCACACCAAACAAAAAGCCCACAATGCCGGCAATACCAACGGGTAAGGTCGAGGTATCGTTAAAGTTGGTGACGTCGTAACCCTTGAATCCTCTTCTGTATATGCAGTGTTCGGCAAGAGTGATACCGATGTAGATCGAGACATTGTAACCTACAATACTCAAGAAGTTGGTCATGGTATCGGCGAAAACATAGTACGCTGGAATCGATAATCCCAACGAAACGAAATTTCCGATAATGCACCATCCCAATCTGGGGAACTTGGCCAATTTCGACCAGATAGCTTGCGCAGATAATGCCAAAGAGTACGAGCCCGGTAAGTTATTCGCAATCGCAGATAAAGCCAAGATGACCACGCAGAACTCGCCAAATCCATGTAAGCTATCCTCTACCAACACCTTGTTGACAAGACCACCTACAGAATTCTCCTCGAAAGCATCGTTCCATGCCGAGTCCGACTTGGTGCCCATGGCAAACGCAGATCCGAGAATCAAGGTGAAAATCGACGGAACACTCATTCCGACCACCATGGTCCAGCAAATTTTCCAAGGAGCAGTGTCACTAGGCATATAGACGAAGTAATCGGCAGCAGAGGGTGACCAGCCGGCAACAAACCCGAAAACTGTGGTGATGTAACTCAAAACGTTACCTGCCTCGACACTGGTTCCATCATGGGCCGCCCAGACGAATTTCTTGGCCTTCACAAACCGCGCGATCATGATAAAGTATACGATTAAATTGGGCACCCAACTCCATCTTTCGTAGACGTGAATCACCTTATAGCCGAAAAAGGCCATGATACATGTAATCACTACGAAAATCAAACATCCGGCCCATGGAGGCAAGGGGCCAAGCGATACCAACATTTGCACTGCAGGAAGCACATTGATTGCGTTCCAGCCAATACAAGAAATCACATTGAACAAGGCAAAAATACGGCCCATGATATTACCGGTGAAGTACCGCGATAAGATCTGCTGACGAAGCCCGAACTTGGCTCCGAAAATAGCATAGAATCCAACTGGAATGGCACTGATGATAGGAACTAATACTCCACATAAAATACACGTTTTAAAATCAAGCGAGAAGTACGTAGGTCCCATCATTCCTGTGCTTAGAGCGGCAATGGCCAAGTTGGGAGAAAGAAACATCGTGAGCGGCGATGTCCATGAACGATCCACTCTTTTATCTTCCGGAACACGTTCGACACCTCTGATTTCGGCCTTTACGATCAACCCGATCTTATCGATGAAGTTTCCGCCTGCCTCCAAGCGTCTTTCTTGTTCGATCTCATGTTCGTTTCCTACTGGGGAAACACACACGTCTGCTTCCTGAAAGCTGTCGGTTTTTTCCTTTTCAATCGACATCGTGTTAATGAAAGGTGAGAAAGATTAAGGTTTTAGAAGAGAAAAAAGGGATTTTTAGGATCTAAATATCAAAAGATGCAGATGCTCAATGCTGCAGGCTGGCTGCATAGTGGGCCGACATTCCGTCCGAAAATATTTTCAGCATCTTGGTGATAAGCCGTCTGGTGAAGCCGTACGATGCGCGAGATGCATCGCACCATGCAGCTGGCGAATCGATTTACCCTATTGAGCGCTTGCTCATGCACCTTGTTGCACCCTGTGCACGTCACGTCAGCGCGACACGACATTTCCACGGAGTTGCCGCTCCGCCCTTCCATCATTACGAATTGTGAAAAAAAAAAACCAGAATTACGTGTATAGATTCTATTTAAACCTTCTCCTTATTAATCAAGTGAACGTGACCTAATGATCTTCTCTCGGGGGTCTCGCCATCAATAATCTCGAGACTTTCCTCGTAGTGGTGAATGATGCGTTTCAATTTTGAGGCGTTCTCACGGAAGAAGGCTTCGTAATCATTGCCAAACTCGTCCAAAGTCTCTGCCATCTCAAACAAGTCCATTCCCATTTCCTCTGCCTCGCTGCTGGCTCTTAAGTGTAACCCTGGGATCTTGTCCACCATAAACATGATGATCATCGAGAATACAAACGTCCACGCCACGATTGAGCACCAGGCCGCAATCTGGATTCCAAGCTGACGGAAATTCCCGTCGACCCAGCCACCAGGGATGTCTGTGATACCGTCGTAACCCGCGACGGTCTTGGTAGCGAAAATACCCGTCAATGTATCGGCGATGATTCCACCGAATCCATGAACCACTCCAGAAACACTGTAGTCATCGATGCCTACCCATCTGTTAAATCCAATGAGCAAGCGACATAACACCGCGTTGATGATTGCGGTCACGGCGGCTGCCCACGGCCAGTAGTAACCACAAGATGGAGTAATGTTTACCAATCCCACAATCACACCTTCACAAGCAGCCAAGAGCGAGTATTTGCCCGAAAGAAGCGTATCAGTGGCGACGTATGCCACACAAGCAAATGCCGACGAGATAATCGTGTTCAAAAAGATGTAACCGGTTCTGACGTTGACCGAAAGTAACGTGCCGGAATTGAAACAGAACCAGGCGGCCCAAATGAGAGTGGCACCCACAAATGTTGTCACGGTGGAATGCCCTCTAGACTCGTGGATCGAACCTGTATGTTTGCCTGGCTGGCCTCTTGGACCCAAGTACCACGAGTAACAAAGCGAGGCGACACCGGATGAAATGTGGACCGGTCCACCACCAGCAAAGTCCAACGCTCCGAGATTCAATAACCAGCCGTTGGGAGCCCACGCCCAGTACGCGAAGGGACAGTAGCACACAATGGTCCATATGATACCGATGACCATTGAGGGCAAGAACCGGCCTCTTTCACCGATCGAACCGACAAAAATCTGGATGGTGGCCACCGGGAAAAACACATTGAAACAGAAGTTGACGACCGAGGGGAGATTTCCACCCTCAAGCACAGGTTTGGCTTGGTCATTATAAAGAGCGGCATTATTGAAATTACCAAGAAGTGGCAGAGTGGATGTAGGGGAAACCGACAAGGAGTAGCCGATAAGATACCATACGATAATAACGACACAGGTGGTCATGTACGACTGAAAGAGGATCTGGACAATGTTCTTCCGTTTGATCGTACCACCATAGAACATACCGATAGCTGGAGTAATAAGGAATACACCAAATGAGCAGAATAGAATGTAAACCATATCGGCCGCAACAAACGTCAGGGTCTGTTCTGCGAGCGTTGAACTGTCCCGAGCGCTAAGCATGGTGCCCACAGTCATTGGATTTTGGATTATTTCGAGTGAGCTGCAAATCAGAGGAGGAGATTTAGCGAGAGTTTATGTATAAATGCGACCAGACAAATCGGTCCCGGTCTCGCCCATGATTCGTGAAATGAGTGCATGCCTGCAGACTCGCCGAATCTTATCTCCGGCATCAAATTTATTTCTTGGCATTCGGCAAAATCTCAGATAAGCGTAAATGGACTCTGTACACCAGAATCAGGGTGCTAAGAAATTCCCCCGCTTGCCAAGATTCTTTCCATGAAAAAAAGAATTTCTTGAGACAAAATCAAAAGATACGCGATGCCAAAACTCAAGAAATAAATCTGTATCAACATTTAAAAAATCGATTGTCGTCCGGGCGATCAACGGTGTTGGGCGCGCGAGATTGCGGAATTGTTGTCCCAAAACGGACGTTATCTTTGTTTCAAGCGCCAGCACTGCACAAAACGTGGCATTCTCGTGAATGTGCAAGGACTTGCTATCAATTAATAAATTCTTGGATTTCTTGCACATGGCGCGTAATTCTACTTCAAGAAAAGCTTGGCTGTGGCGGGAAGCTTCGTGTCAAGTTTGCCTCGAAATCACTTAATTCATCTATAGGGTGGAGAACTGTTTCGAAAACAATGCCTTAGGTCATGATGGGACATTGAGCAAATGACCATCAGATCATATTGAAATGTCTGTTCAATCGTGTAATCCTCCATCAAGAATCTGATCAGCTCTGTATCGAGGGAGAAGCGATTCCTCGCCTGACAATTGAGCCTTACCGCGGAGAAATACATGCATTCAAGTTGACTGAAACACTCCAGTGATTCATATAAATAAATGCTCTTCACGTCATTGATTTCCAATTTATTTTTTCATCAACAAAGACAATCTTTTTAGTAGCATAATCGTAGGGACATTTTTCTTGGCCGGTGACCGGTTCGCGCTGGCCTGGGGCCCGATCGCATCGCGCTTCACTGCGAAGAGCCTCTCATCGACCAAAATTGGTCCTGAAACCGAATCTGTTAAAAATGGCTGCACAGCAACAAGACCTCGTATTTTTCAGCGATAACACTCTTATTTCAGAAAAGATTCTCACGCAAAATACTCATGGGTTACATGTCATCACTCACGCGGAGGAGACGCAACCCACATGGCTCCTAAACTCGTTGATCGAAACTTGTTTGGTGGGAACCGCGAATCTGGTTAATCGAGACTTGGTCAAATCAAATAAACCCAAAGCTCTGGTGACATTTATTTCGTTTCTTCATACCAAAGATTTCTGGTTGAAAAGTTCGAGGAAGCAGGGGCTTGATCTCGGCAACACCCCGGAATTCCACTTTGTCGATTGCTTCAGTCAATTGTTTCTGACCGGCATTCAAACACCCTCATCTTCCAAAGAACATGTATCGAAATTGTTTGCTGGCATTGTAAGCGATCTTGAAAATCAGCCGCATGAGCGGAAAGTCGTGATCGTTGAATCTCCCGAATTACTTCTTGCTGCCACCGATCTCTCGAGCAATGATTTGATTTACAATTTACAAAGAATCGAGCGGAATTGCAATACTCTATTCACCGTGGCACATACTCACGAATCGTTGATCGATTTCGACGCGACTCTTCCCTCGGACCCGGTCTTCCGCATCACGGATTTCCTCGTTAAATTACACCACAAATCTTCCTTGAATGTGAATCTTCTGCCACTCGCGACGGGGAAAGCAAAAGATATAACAGGTAGTATCTCGGTCTCGAAGGGTGCGATGGAGATCATGGGCAATACTCTGGTTTTGGAGAAGAGTTATGTCTTTCACGTGTCCAAAGAGGCCAACGTTAAAATATTCTTCAGGTAAGCAATCAATGAAAAGATTCGTCTTCACTTTTGAATTGATACATGCAAGATGATTTGACACGTCTTGCCTTCACTACAAAAATATGCGACTGAAGTAAGCGAAAGAATAAAAATAAACTAAAAACGAAAAGTTGGAAAGAACGCAGGATTCTAGTTTAACCTGGATTCTACATGAAGAAAGCAAGTGCACCGGCAAAACCAGCCAAACCCACGGCAGCTTTCGCGGCACCAGCTTCCACAGAGGAGATGGACGCAGATTTAGAGTGCGAAGAACTCAATTCAGTGGTCGTAGTGAATGTGGACTCAGTAGTGACAAACGTGGTGGACACAAGACATTCTTGGGTGATGGTTAAAGTCGTGGCCTCTGTCACGGTGATGGTAGTAGGGGCACATTTATGGTTGACGCACGTAGTTACAGTAACAAGGGTCGACGCAGGGCACACAGTCGTGAAGCCAGTAACAGTGATTTGGGTCGTAATCGTCGAAGTGTTGAAGAATCCACTCGATGAAGACGAAAGTAAAATTGAACTGGACGATGGTGGAGCAGAGGAGGAGATAATCTCCGATGAAGTGGAGGAGGAAATAATCTCCAATGAGGTGGAGGAGGAGAGGAATTCAGACGAAGAGCTAAGGATGGCTATAGAGCTGGATGCGCTTTCCTTACAGATCCATACTCTACAACAATCCTCGAAAGGAGCGGTGTCGTTATCTTTGTCATTTACAGCAATGATGGAGCTGTGCAAGGAGAACTCTTCGGGATCACTGGTGTTTCTGCATGCCCAGAAATTGAGGTTGTCGATGGTATTTCCGTTAAACTCAAGGGTAAAGGGACTGATTGCCGGACCATTAGCGAAATAAGGACCGAGGATGCCCACGTGGGATACAAAGCTGCCCACCATATCGGTTGCAATTCCGTTTTCCAAGTCAAATACCTCACCGGAGGAGGCACCTTCATCGACCAAGAAGTAATTGATACCGGCACCTTCATGTATAGAAGAAATAGGGCCTTCGATAGTGCCGTCCATGCCTTTGGCGGCGAAAAAAATGAACTCAGCAGAAACTGCTGCAAAAGACGCGGCGGAGGTTAATGCGAGAAGGGATGTTTTCATGGCGGGCTGGAAATTGATGGGTTAAAAATTAGCCCTCTAAAAATTTTGGCGGGAAAGCGGCAGCATTATATAGACGCCAACTAGAAATAGAAATGTGTCATGCATTCATTTTAGGGGTAATTTTTTAATTTGCCAGATTTTGTGACCCGAATAGCAGCAGGGTGGTGCCTGTAGAGTGCAGGTAGCAGTAATGTGGGTATGTATGCACACTTTGTCGTTGGCCTATTTCTTTGCAAAACCTAAATTTCAAACCAATTAATTTAGCCGTAAATTTATTGAGCTCCATATTTGAGTATAAAAAACGTCAAAAAGCAAGCTTTCACTGATTGTGCAAATTTGTTGGCTGGTTAGTTGTAAGACGCCGTCATCAATGTGGGGTAATGGCTGCAGCAAGTGGCTGTAAGACACAACTGACTCAAGTATAAAAATAAACACCAAAAAGAAATGGACAAAAGCAATACAGGAGTTCCACATGTCACGCCTGAAAGTTGTTTTTATTGAATTGAACATAAAAGCACTTACCATAATTTTCCTTAGTAGATACATAATGTAAAAGCGACATCAAATTTAATTGATTAATTATTTCACACATATTAGGTGAGCCATTCGTTGTTCGAATGCGGCGACAGTTGAGCATCTGAGACATCAATCTTGTATGTGGACCGAAAAGAATTGGATGTCACTCTATTCTCGATTGAGAACATGGTTTTTCACGTTCTCTTTGGCGGCAAAAATCGCATAGAAACACACTTCTCAAAGAGTACATTGACATTCGCGAGGAAATGAATGAGAATACTGTTTTGACTTGCACCATCTTCTGGTAAGTTATGAGTTCGTTAAGGATTGATTTTGATTTTCCATCAAAACTACCTCGCACTGCAAGTAACGTTTTTTAGACATCTACTTCTTTGATCAGACGTTTGGGCTTACCTATGTCAAGAGATATACAATAACCTGTGGTACTGTTCCATGGCTATATCGAATGATTAAACCAAAAAACTTCTAAGATTTCAAAATCGAAGTTTTCATCTCATAACAAGTTCTCACGATGATAAAGAAATTCTATATATAATAATTGGCGTGTTCGCTTAACCAAGCCGGCATCCGTGCACCAGATGTGAATAAATGGTTGCGTGAAGAATGGCTATTACAAGTTTTACGTGGTAGACGAAGCACACACGAAAGCCGAACGATGGTTTACTACTTCAAAGCAAGCTCTAAAGGGAAGAGTGAGTACGATGACTTTGCGATAGAGGAGACTTCCCCCGAATGCGAAATCTACATGGGTAAAGACAAGATCGAAAATGATCCGTTGATTCACAAATCACATCCCAAGAATTTATGGTTTCATGTAGACAAGCATTCGTCAGCTCATTTGTATTTGCAATTGAGTCAGGAGCAGCAACGTACAAAATTCGAGGATCTACAATTAGACGAAGATCTTTTACAGCAGATAGCGCAATTAACAAAGGCCAATTCCATAAAAGCCAACAAGCTCAATAATATCACGATCATCTATACTCCTGTGGACAATTTGAGAAGCGATGGTCTGATGGATACAGGTACAGTAACATTTGTAAATCCACAGAAAATCAAGCGTATTCTCGTTTCGAAAAAAGACAATAGCATAATCAACAAGCTCAATCGCACCAAGACAGAAATTTCAACCGACAAGTTCATAGAACAACAAGAGCAGACTCTACGTGAGTGGTCAAGACTACAGAAAGATGAGGCTCGTAAAACTGAGCAACGGCAGAAGGAGGAGGCTAAGCTCCACCAGCAGCAAAAGCAATTCAACAAGGATCCATATGCAGACATGTTCACCGAGGAGAACCTCCGAGGAAGCAGCAACGAATTTAGGAATGAGAACTGGGTGGAAGATGAGTTTTGGTGATCAAAATCTTTAAAAAGAATATGGGTTGGTATAGGTGATACGCGCGAGGGAGTTGATTGATATCACTCTTCCCAGATCTCAATATGCGAGGTTGTTTCGATTCTTTCTAAAACTCGGATGAAAGTAAATCTTCAGATATCAAGGCTGCTTGCATGAAGTAGGAATACTGCCCCTTTGTAAATTTTGCCTACATATAAGTCTCCATAATGTATATTTATTGTATGAGGAAGTTGATGCCATATATGAATCTATATTTAGTCCATCTTGACAGGGAACTTACCAGCCTCTCTCTGGTCATTCCACCTCTCGACCCAGTCAACAGGACACAACGAGGTAAAGGTTTTGAAGAAGATCTGACATGGCTCGAAGTCCTCACCCTTCACAGTGACACACTTGTGGTAGTCAACATAGTTTTGCGCACAGTTTTTCGTTTGGTTGGTGTATGGGAATCTCGAGTCGAACTGAGGAGTCTCGAATTTGAACGTCTCTTGGTCGAAAGCCATCTTGAATATATGTGTTTAGTGAATAAGCCAACAAGCGTGGTTTTTTCTCGTACCATTACTTCAGTGCGCGAATAGCTACGTACGATTGGTTCGCTTCTGTGTGCAGTTCACGACGAGTAAGTTGAATATATAGGATGCTATAAAATATTAAATAGATAGTGTTTTTCTATAGAAAAGAGAAAAAATTCCGGATCGGTAAGGTTGCTTCAAACTGGATTTTGTAAATTTTTGCAAAGTGTCATTTTCGTGTCAGTGCTCGAATCACGTGAGTGAAAATCATCGTCAGGGACCATAATGCTTCACGAACAACAGAACTGTTCGATCACGTGAATTTGTTAATTTACCAAGGGTTTAATCTGTTTCTTGTTTGCCGATGTTTTTGATCTGATTTCTGTGTTTGTTGTGGTGCAGAGCGTTATTTACATCCACACTCCATGCGCAACATACTCTCATGAAATGTATGAAATTCATAGTTAAAGTTTATTTTGAGTAATCTTAACTCACCTGTTTTGACCACAGCAGTATATTCTTCCCGGCTGCCAGTGGATCAGCCACTAAAAAAATCGCAATCGATGCCACCTGATATACTTTATGGCCGCGGATTTCTCGTAATACGTCATTGGTGGACTGAGTAAATTGCTGAGTGGTGTGATCTGCAAATGAATCTTGTGATGATTGTCCATCATCAAGAAATATATCGATGTTTTTCGAGCTAGCGGACGGCTTGAATGCGGGGTTTATAAGCGATGAGGTAGATGCGGCTTTATTGAACTGAATTATCAGGTCACTGGACTGCTGTTTGATGGATTCTGCCACGGCAATAGCTTTGCCAAGAAAAGCACCTTTTCCAGCTATGAGAACGGCTTTGTGATCTAGCAAAGCTTTGAGACTGGCCTTAACGTAGTTTTTGGCCGGAGATGATCCTACCATTATCACAGCATGTTCCACGTTGGGAGGTATATTGAGTTCCGTCGTATTGTCAACATACCACTGGCAACATTGTGATTTGAAAGCCGAAGCTTCACTGCTTCTAATTTCTTTCAATTTTTCATCGGACATGGTGATTTGGGAGATCTCTCCGGTGTACTCAGTGGTCGCGGTTTGATTCTTAGCATATCATGAGCGCGACGCGCCAGCTTCTTCGATTCTAGCTCAGGTGCGTATTCTGTTTATTTTTTTTAAAATTTCTTTTTTGATGATAAATAATTTATGACAAGTACGCGGCGATGATCTATTTGACATTGAATATGTAGTAAAGTTCAGCTCCGGGATGTAATTATGACGGTATTAAAAGAAAATGCGATTATTCCGCGGGGCCTGCCCTCAGGTGTCTAGAGAAAACAGGTGAATTCGCTGTCACTATACTCTAACGCCTTGAACAATATCTGGTCTAAATCTTGTTGCGAGTAAGGAAGATCCGAAAAGAGCTTTTCGATCGTCTGAATTTGCGATAGAAGAACCTGGACAAGATTCAAGCAATAATCGTCAAGTTTGAGTACATCGCTCGCCTCAAACACCTCCACAAAGAAATCGAGATCAAGCTTTATATTCGCCAAGATCTGTACTATGACTCTTTCTTTCTGAGAAACGACTCTCACGCACTGTAAAAATTTGGACAAAAAGTGGCTTTGGAGCTGCTGAACAATGGCAACAAAGGTGGTTTTGTCTGTGATCGGCTTTAGGATGTGCACAAGCTTCACAAAGTGTAAGAGACAATCGTAAACAAAAGGATCGACCTCAATCCCACGATACGCCTTGACTTTTTCCACAGCTACAAAGTGTGTATCAATTCTGTTCTCGATCCACGACTTTTCAATCTCGTTGATATCGTCCAAGATTGTGATCTTTACCTTGTCCAAGTCAGCAAACAACTTCAAAGACTGGCTCAGCAACGAGTTATCATATAACTTATCAAACTTTTGTATCAATTTGGGGAAAATGAAGTCTCCGAGTGCAGTAAAGTTGTTCATGGTCAAGATCTTGTATACGCACATTTCGGTTTCATACTGTAGGACGCCAGCACTGGACAACGAAGTCTTTTCTGCGGTGAATTTCTTAACAATCGAGTCAACTATCACATTCATGCTTCGCATAAATTGGATCTCCAAACTGACCAACACCCTTTTGCTGGGATGCGACGAGATAATTCTAATTTCTGAGGTTGATGAGGCATGTCCACGAATTAACAATTTGGCCAACTTCTCCAACACAAATATTTCGTAATAGTAAATTACCTGCATGAGCTTGGTGTATATCACGCGTTTCATATTGCGGTCCCCGAATTCATTGTACTTTGTCCAATTTTCGAGATCGAAGAACTGGGAGCAATCGTTAACCCATGTGGCGCAAATAGCCTCCAAAATTCTTTGATCAAACTGCGACGATGTATCGCGTAGATTCTTGATGTGTTTATTTGTGTCAAAACTCTTTTCTGTCGTGCCAATTTGGGCGGTATATTCTCCGAGAACCGATAAGAGATTTCCGACGCTAGTAGATATCGCACTCAAGTAAAATATTGTGGATAAAGAATTTGCGTGGTGAGGTAGAAAAGCAACGTAATTCGAGGGTGTCACTTTCATCTGGTCGGTTTGTTTTCCGCAATCAAAAATGCTCATGAGCTTCTTGACAACATCGCCAGTTATTTGGAAAAATCTTGTTCGAAGCGAATTGTCAGCGTCGATATCGAAACCGCTCTCTACTTTCAGATAGTGGACATAGTTCTTGACAAACTTCGCCACAGAGCTGGCAAAATGCTTCTCGGTATACTTGACGAAGTTGGCGAGAACTAACCATACCTCGTTAATCACTGAAAGATCCAAGTTTTCACTGTTCCCAAAGATCTCGAATATAATGCGTTCCTTCTCAGAGTCAATTTCCAGCGTTGAATAAGAAGAAGAGGCTTTGAAATACTCCTCCACGCTATCGAAGTTTTCCTCTATATGGCTAACAAAGGAGCCGTTTATGCGTTTATCTGAAAGTGAGTTGATATAATCCTCGAGCTTGCGTTGCGTGGTACTAAATTTGAGCTGGAACTTTTCGCATTCGTGTGCAAACTCGCTCTCCATTTTGGTCAACTGTGATCCGAGAAAGTGATTTATCGGAGCCATGTTAGATTCGTTGGAGCTCATACGATGCAACCGGTCTACCAAATGAATGAACTTGTTATCTGTTGTCAATTTGCGACTTGATGGTTCGCTGGCTTCATGGTCAGTTGATAATAAATCATGAAGGCACTTTTGTTGATATTTGTCGGCAAGATTGTGCACCTCCTTGTACACCCGATCCAATGCAGTATTTTGAAGCATCACTCGCTGTTCCGCTTCCTGAACTTCTGAGCTGTTTTTCATTTGTCGAGCAAGTGACATTGAGTTTTGTTGACGTTCTTTGATCATTTTCTTTTGCTCCACAAATTTCTGATAGTCATTAATGAAGCTGTCATCATCGTTAGCTGAAAGATACTCAATCATTTTATTCGGGAGATCGAAGATGAATCGATATTCCTGAATGAATTCCACTAGCTCAGAGATCTTTGCTTGCTTTGCATTGTGATCCATGATGGGCCGGATCATGAGGGTTGTTGAGACGTTTAAATTGTTGAGTGCTTCCTCAAGCTCAGAAAGCAACGTCTCGTCTCCATTTTCTCTGATCCGATTACGTTTGGCAGAAGGATTGAAAACTTTGGACTTGTCGGAGTCTTGTTGAGCCTTCAGTTTCGATTCGCGAAAGGAAACCAACGTTTCGTCCATTGATCGTTTACACGCGAGAAAATCCTCAAAATTCTCGTCGAGAACCGATTTCAATTGGGATGTTTGATGCCGAATACTGGCGTCTAGCCCTTCGAGCGAGTAAACCAAATCTTCAATTGTCGTCTTTTCATGAACCCTTGAAAGGTACGCTTGGGGGCTAAAGTGCTGCGAAGAAACAAGAAATTTGTCGATGGCCGGGTCAGTATTTGAATGAACAACGCCTTTCTTCACGAGCATTTTCGCCACATCCTCCCCGGTCAAGGGATCGTTAAAATCGGGCGCAGGATGATGATACTCGAACCGAGAGTTTTCCACAGAGAGAAACTTGTTTAAAGCATCGTACTGCTGGGCGAGCGTCAACTTTTCAGGATCGAACAGATTTGAAGATGGATCGTCCGATTGTGCACTACTTAGAGTGGTCACGGGCAGATCTAGACTGGTAGTGCGGTAGAACAGAAGGAGCGTCAGCTCGTCATCATTATAATTGAGCATACTTTGGTGAGAATATGGGAATTCTCAGAAAAATCGAGACTGTATAAATGTGGAGAATGAGTTAAAGGCTGGAATTAAACGCTGTGGTCTCGTGTTTGAACCAAGCCAAGCCGGGTCCGCGCCGCGGGCGCGAGTTCGTGTTTGCCATGTCAATAACGATTTGATTAAGTACGAATAAATGAAGGGATTAATAAATATAACGAAAAAAAAATGCTTTGAAATGCGATTGATTTAGATTTTTAAAGTGAGAAAAACTGGAATTTCTGCGAATTCCTCTTGTGGTTACTAAAGTTATTCAGGAACTAAGAAGTGTTGCTTACCCCGACGCTTTGGAATGATGCTGCCGTCACTGATGCAGAAGTTCTTATTAAATTCAATCTCACTTTTAAATATCATTATTTGAAAGGCACGGTTAGTATATTCAGCACCCGATGGACACAAATTTTTAAAGATCATGTTCATTGATACTTTTACTGCTTTTTGCTCTTTTCCTTGGGTGACCCAGCATCGGCGATTAATTTTCAAATCTTTTAGTTCAATTTCTCATTGAAAACAAGAGTTTTGATTCACATAATCCACTAGAATATAATATCGAAAATGTCCTTTTTATCAGAAACTTGCACCCATTTTCTTGCGCTAATGGAAGGTTGCGCGAAATAAATCGCGGGCATCGCGAATTTGCAGTGGTGCGGTTGGGCGCCAGCAGGAAGATACTACAAGATCGGGTAACCCCATAAACCATATTGCTGCAGCGGTTGCAAAAATATCACTCACGATGAAGAACCCCACGAACCCACAATTAAGAAAACTCCGCAAACCGCGTGTGCAAAAAAACCTGGAAATAGGAGGCGCCAAGGCCCTTCTTCTGCTTGGCACTCTGGATGGCAAAAATAGTGCTGTTGATGGGTCCTCAGAAGATAAGGGAGAACTAGAAAACATCACATCCGAAACCAGTATTGAGACCGAACAAAATCTTCAAAAATACGATCCTACTACTAATTTTGCCGATGACATAAATACACATCTTCATCAAAACCATCACAGCCCGATTCCTGAAACCAATGCAGACGATCATTCCGGTATGCCGACGGGTCGACCTGAAATCGACCCTGAAAACGACCAAGGAAATGCCGAAGACCACGATATCATAGATAAAGATAACCAGCTGTTGAATGATGCGGTAGAAGCCGCGGTCATGCGATATGTAGGTGGCAATCTAGATCCCGATGTAGAGCTTCCCGAAGGAGAGGCAAACCTATCAATAAATAGAAGCCATGACGACGACGACAACGACCACACTCGAAAACGGATGCGCTTAAGTGCAGACGACTTGCTCTCAGAATACCAATGGGACAAATTTCTCGAGGAAGAAGTGGCGGCGGGGTTCGAGAAGAGCCCTTCGAAAAAACAGAAGAGAAAAGGGTTTGGTACGGCTCCCGACATTGATACCGAGTTGGAAGAATTAAACCAAAACTCCGAACATGACCTGTTGGTGCATGCTGCAATGATCGGTGAAGGAGATTTGGCTAAATTTGCATTGCCAACACTGTCACAACATCGGCCCCATCACTTGGTATTACCAAATGATCGCCGTAGCCACGATGCCACACCTCCTGCCGAGCCGGTCTCGATCGATCATTTGGCTCACGCTGCACTGGCATTATCTGGAGGCTTTAAGGCCGTCAGGACACCTGCTCTCACCCCGAACCGACGTCCCTTAAAGAAGCTCACTGCTTCGCAAGTCGACCCCCGAAATCTGTCGGTAGTCGAGCCGTCGAGATATCGTTACTCGAGCCTCGAAGATTTATTGGAGCAGGCATCCAGTGAATCGTGTTTTTGGTTCAACTCTCAGACGGATGTCGGCGAGAGGGGCCCGCGACTTTTTGCAGCGGAGGAAATCGACATTATGGAGCATTTCATAAGGGGGTACTGTCATATCAACCACTTTACCCGAAGGGACATTTGTGAGCGAGTTTGGTCATCCGACAGACCTAAGGACGACTTTTGGGTGTCGGTGACCAAAGTGTTGCCGTACCGGTCAAAAGCATCTATCTACAAGCACATCAGAAGACAATATCACGTGTTTCAGGTGAGGGCAAAATGGACACCGGAGGAGGACGAACATCTTCAAAAGCTCACCGAAACCAATACAACCCACTGGAAGGAAATTGGCGAGGCAATGAACAGAATGCCGGAGGATTGCCGTGACCGGTGGCGAAATTACATCAAATGCGGAGATAACCGTTTGCTGAACAAGTGGTCTGATGAGGAGGAACTCGCGATGAAGAACATCGTGATGGACATGATCACCAGCGAGTCACATACAGGTAAACCGTTACAAATAAATTGGACTGTTGTGAGCGAGAGAATGAATGGAGTGCGGTCGCGGATTCAGTGTCGTTACAAATGGAATAAACTTCTCAAGCGCGAGTCTCTTGCGAGAATCGCCGTGATGGACCATTCCACCAAGCTCTGGATCTTGAATCAGATTTCGGTATCGAATGTCACCGATACAGACTCGATCGATTGGGATTACATGGTACATGTGTATCACGACATGAACAAGGCGAAGAGTAAAATCGTGTGGACTAGTGCCGATTTTAAGGCAATTTTTGAGAGAATGAGGGGCAAAGTGCGCGAGGCAAAGAAAATGCCCCTTCAAGTAGTCGTCTCCAAACTCATGGAAACCATATATCAGGAAATCAATCCCGATGATGATTCTCAGGGTGCTCAAAAGTATGACGAGCTTCGACCCAAGCCGTCAGGTCGCTACAGCGCGGAACATGAGGCGGCGGTGGTGGCTAATGCGGCCGTCGCTGCAGTATCCTCGGGCGTATCGGGTCTGGATGCCCAACAACAGGAGTACACATTATGGAGATAATTTTTTTCAAGGCCATTCATTTTTTTTGCTCCGAAAAAAAAACCATAGTTATGCATGTGGTACGAAATTGAGGGACTTATGGGGAAAGACGTTTGGGTGGTGTGGGGCATCGCACCGGTGCGCACCTGCACAGGTGGTAACATGATGTAAAAATGAAACCGAAAAACATCACTATACAATGACCGACATTATCAAAGATGATCTACCGCCATCCAGCAATCCTGCCGAATTTCACCGCGTATACCAGCGGATGATCGAGCTAGAGCTGGAGTTGATAGAATTCCAAGAATCCAGTAAAGAGCTTGAACAGGCTTTAGAGGAAGAGCTACGCGAACTAGACGCCCAAAAGATGTTGTTGTCTCAGCAAGTCCAAGCCAAGGATTCCACAATTTCTATGCTCAACAAGAGAATCGTCTCCATGAACAAGGAACTATCGCATCTTCTGAGCTCATCGTTTGAAAGCAACGCGGCCCATGAAAAAACCATTGCCGACCTCAAGCGGAAACTCGTAGCGATGGAGATCCTGAACGACGATATTCTTTCGAGAGACAGGGTGGTAGAGAGCAAACTTATGCTTGCCAATCAATTCAACAATGAACTTCTCGAGAAATTGGCGATGGTCGAGAATGATCTTGAGCTTGAAAAACAAGCCAACGCGCAACACCGCCTTACCATATCCAATCTCGCAAACCTGAGTCAGCAAAAAACTCAGCCCACACGAATGAAGCGGGATAGCACTTATACGGATCTTGCTTTTGCTGAAAGTACGGTATTGGACATAAACGAGATGCTTGCCACGGAGCCCCCTGCCCCCATTCGAGAATCAAAGATGCCCCGATCCGAGTCCCTTACTCGCTTTCAAGAGTTATGCACGAAATCTGACGCTCTAAGGCAGAAATTCGGCGAGGTCAACTCTACATTAGCGCTTAAGTCTTTATCAACTGCAGAAGTAAGCAGACCTTGCACCACCCCTCTGTCGTCCAATCTGAGTGTCTTGGTGGCCAAGCTGGCCAGCGAAGCAGTGAAAGCTTCTCGAAATATACGGAGAGTCGAAAGCTCGACTGTTATTGAACCTTTACGAGCTCCTCAGGTTAATTTAGTCGCCTCACGCTCACGAGAATCACAAGATTTGCGACATGTTGCTTCTCCGAATACGGAAATTAGACGAAGAGCCACCCGCAAATCGAAGCTACGAAATGTTATGAAAGGTCTTTTAGGGTGAGTATCGGTTGGATGATAGAAATGACGATTAATTTATGTACAACAGACTACAGAGGGGCATTTCTTTTCGTAAATATATATCATACAACTTCACTTTCGCAATTCAAAGAGGATGAATTCTCGCTTTTAAACTTGAAGGGTCGTACTTCCAAAGTTAATTCGATTCTCTAGCATTCATCAAGTGAAGTCGACTTCACGCACTAAAAGTTCCCAAAGCGCATGTTATAAGAGAAGAGAGAACCTCTTCCTATTTTGCCAGAGCGGGAGACACCACATAAAAAAACATGGATGGTTTAAAAATCAATACAGGATTTCTTACATTTATAATTCATATCACCAAATTGTTCCAAAGTTAAAGCCATGGAGCTTTAACGTGAGGAATACTCGAACCCTTTGACGGCTTTATTGCTTATGTTGTCTCGAGCTTTTTGCATGCCCCAATTTGTTGCATGTGGGAATGGAAAAAGATCACAATTGTTCTCCGGACGAAATAATTTCTAATTTTTCAATCTTAAAAATTAACTCCAATGCAAAAAAGGCAATTCACATCGAGAATCAAAATATTCAATTATATCCGGGTCCTCAACGCACGGCAGTAAATCTCATGTAATAGTTCTGTAGGACCGTCTTTTAAAAGCGTGCATATGCAAAGGAAAAAAAAGGCACGTTTCAAGACATTAACTACCCCCAAAATCTTTTAAAATGTCATATTGAAGAAAACTGAATATTGCTTTTTTTTCAATTTAACCAAGCAGATCCAGTAAATCGTAGACCCTTGAGTTCAGTAGATATTGTGGGCGCAAAAACTTGGTCTGCCGACCTGTCCGCCGGCGCGTTGCCAGTCACGTGTTCCAACAGGACAACAGAAGTCGTAGCATGTTGTAGCGAATTGACGCCGACTGGAAAGTTGCAAATTAGAAAAGCTTCAACTCACCTGATTACATTCAAAAATTACAATAGTGTCTCAACTCCAAGATCTGACAATGACGGTGTACTCTAATGCTGCAGCGCTGTCATTCCTTTCCGAATTGGATTTACGCCTAGCCGGACATGTAACTTTAGACGAGGACATTGATTATGCAAAGACACTAGAGAAATTAGATGAAATCTTGAAACTGATGTTGAATCAAGAAACAGACACAAACTCTGCTTCAGGAAATGTTCCATCTGGGGCAGAGTCGTCGGCCGACGCAGGGTCACTAAACGTGTCGAAACTACTCTCAAAGACGCTAGTAAGGGTATTTGAAAAACTTCCGAGCAAGGTCTACGATACCACCAATTTCTTATTGGGTAAAGTTGCCCTCGATGGTGAAGGTGAACTTAGTTTACAAGGGAGAATCGCGTGTGTGGTGTTGATCGATGTATTGGAAAGTTATCCGCTCCAAGCCGCGTCCTTGATCAACTATGCGGCCTCGCATATCTATAAAATTTTGAAGAAAAATCCCAACGTGGATTGCATATTGATCTATTTGTTGGGTGTGGTAGTCAGGGCTGCACTGAAAAGCGATATCGACGAGAAGCTACTGACTAAATTGGTAAAGCTCGCGCTGAAAGCGATTTTACAATCTCGTATTTCTGTGGGTGGATCCCAAGATTACGATTCAAACGACAACTCAAACATCGTGGCTGTGACCTACAATGTTATTCTCCTCAAAGAACTCTTGACATTTCAAGTCGCCAGCAACTACCTGAGCTTACTCGAACATTCGGCATCTTCCTCGGGAAGTAAGATGAAGCCAAAGGCAATCATGAATCTGCAGCACTTGTTCCAGCAATCGATCTTGACTGCTCACGAGAAACTCTTTTGCTTCTGTTTGCAATCACACTTTCCAGAGGTACGCCGGGCCATGGTAGATCTTCTTTCCCATTTATTTATCCGTTTTGTGGATACTGGGAAATTCACTGCGACGGAATACTTGCTCCAGATGTACCCAATGCCTCATTTGAACCTATGGGACCCCGCCTTGACTACTAAAGTGGGAGTGGATAATGATCCCGTAACCGAGTCTAGAATAGAGAAAAATCACATTTCCATTCACGATAGCGAGTCGATCACACTGGGCAATCTCAACTCGCTACTCTTGCAGATCGGCATTGCCGAAACATTTGTTGCCTACATACAATTAGAGCTGTTACAGGATAAAGACTTCTTGGCTAACTCCCTCACGAGCATCATTGACTTGATTTTAGTCGCATTTGACGATCTAAGTGACCCCTCACACATTCAAAACGATGCATGGGTCAAAATCCTCTCACAGTGGTCGAGCGTGATTCAGTTCATGGTCGATGAAAGCGGCTCGCTGTCTCACGATTTGTTGGCTCGCTACGTGATCGACCAATTTTCTTCTTCATCGGAGGAATTTTCGCGTGCGGGATCACCGGTCTCTAGAGGTATGAAAAAGGAAAGAAAATCATCCGGGTTGTTTAGATTCGCGTCGATGAAAAAGTCCAAGAAGAAAGGGTCAATGGGCGGCCAAATAAATCTCTACACTAATCCATATCAAGGCAAATTGGTATTGGATATAATGACTCAACTCCTCACTTTTGGAGTAGATTTTGACGCATTGAACCAAAACAAGAATGATGACGTTTTGAATGAAAGTATCGAAGACGACGAGGTGAGCAAATCGGTGGATGAAGACGAGAACAAGTCGACCGTTAAACGGAATAGCTACATCAGCGAACTTCTTGTTTCTTTACTTGCCAATGAGTCAGCGTACATCAGGAACTATGGTTTGGTGTGTCTTCTTCACTACGCCAGAGTGAATACTTCGGAGACCAATCGCCTTACTTTGGAAATTTTCTCCTTGGTGTCTCAAGAATTCAATAAGTCCAACACTATGGAAGCCTCTTCTTCTCCATCGGAACGAAATATTACGAAGTTGGTTAGCGTCAGAATCATTTCTTATTCGTTAGCCTTACTGGCACTCGTGAAACAGACTGATTTCGTCATTCTTCAGAACTCCACAGTTGCCAAGCTTTTGAGTTTTTGCACCCAGAATTTAAAGCATAGCAATTCGACTGGACTGAAAGTTGCCAAAAGTGGAGCCTGCTGGCTCATTTTATCGGCGTTGGTGACTTTTTATAATGATTCCGAGTTCGTGAAGCTCAATTCGTCCCAGTTATTGGTATTCTGGAAGAACTTGCTTACATCTCAGTTTGTGAGCGGTGGATTGTCATCCGAGTCGAATCTCAATGATCCAAAAGATATCGTTCAGAATCTCAAGCTCAGAACTTTCAGTCTTTTTTGCTTATTAAACTATGTTTCGACGATTCAGGCCACACCAGAACTCTTGAAGCAACTTCAGTTTCTCTTGATCAAGTCTCACAAATATTTGGTATTTCTTGAGAACAGTCTCGAGCAAGTTGGATTGGTGACAAGTTTTAGTCCACACCCTTTTAACGAGTGTGAATACAACCCCAACCTTATAAACAGCTTTCTATTCTCCAACGATCTTGAAGCTAGCCAAATCTCGGTGGAAAATCAATTAATAAGCTTGATTCTTTACAACAAGAAAATAGTTTTGCAGGGCTTTGTTAAGACTTCAAGTTTGTTGAAGGGTGAGGTCAATTCCAGTTTAGTGGTGCTTCTTGTCAAGATTTTTGGTGACTCGAAGTTGTTTTCGAGATATACACTGGGTGAACATTTGAAAGATAAAACCAAAGCATCTAAAGGCAAAATTTCATTGCAACTTGCGCATCACGACCAGGATATAATGTATCTTGAGGAGGATTATAATTATCACTTCGGAGTTACAAGTATGTTCAGAAATTGGGGTTCTGACGTGCTCGAGCCTTGCTTTGAATCCAATGCAGAACGTCTTGTACCATCTCTGTCTTCTCTTGACAGTGAGGTGTCTCAATTGCAATTGAAGGGCCGCAAGACCTCTGAGTGGACCGACGAATTTGAGAATTTACAAAATTCGTCTCCCGAGTCAAGTGTAAATTTCGATCCTGCGGTGTTAATTTTGCAAGGCGCCTGTAACACCTATTCGACAACCCTCGTCACCTCACTTGTCGATCTTTCGATCGAGCTCTTTCAATTAGTCTTCCCTGGATTGAGCTACAAAATTCAGTTTTCTCTTCTTGATCAATTAAGGTCTGCCGTCAGTGCGAAAAATGTGGATCCATTGCGTCAAAAGGCTCTCGCCATCAACTTGCATGTTGCTCTTCATGGTTTGGTGAAAGATCTTCTGAAGTCGGATGTGGACATCAATGAAAATTTAGCCATGCTTCTCATTGAGATTATTGACTTAATTGGGACCCATAACATGTCCCTTGTGTTCTCGGGGGCTGATTCGATTGGGTTGGCGGCAAAATTGCTTCCAAAAGCTAAACTGGAGGAGCTTGTATCTACAATTATTGGCAAGATTGTGAGCACAACATCGCCATTCCAAAGAGGTCGTCACGTTCTCCATCTCGCGAGGATCAATTACCACAACCACATATCATTCCTAGAGATTCATGACGTCGTAATGCAGTTGACCAGAGATCCACACCCAGTGATGTCTTTCTATAGCGTGAGCGCGGCAACCATCCTTTTTCAGAATCCGCTTGGCAATCCAAGCTTAATAGAGCAGGTTTTGGAATCCATACATGCTCATTTCCTCTCCGATAACGGCTTGTTGTATTCGAACGACGCATATTCCAATTCTAGAGCCAAATATGGTTTGACTAGTGCTGTAGCATCTTTGCTCAAGGTATGCATTACGTCTCTCGGCCCTAGAGTTAAAGAATGTTCGGAGAGCACTAAGGCCAAAATCTTTCAGATTCTTCTCTTCTTGTCACATGGAATAGGGTGTCTTGATGCAGAAGAACTCCTCGTGTCTCTCACAACAGTGCTAGAAACTTGCCGAGAATTGATCGTATTTGAGCCCGGCCTCACCTCCGGCTTTCCAGCGTGGTATAACTCCATCTCTCTTGCAATTATCAGAAGCGACCTAAAGACCGGCATTGGTCTCACGAAACCGACGTCCGTGAATTTTGACGCGATATTCCCATTCACAACCAGTTCTACTTTATTCAGGACGGCGCTCGGGAGTATGATGGAAATGACCAAGATCGGGGTCAAAACAATGAATAAGCAATCTCTCGGGTTGGCATGGATCCTGATGGAGTTGATGCCTTGCAGAGAGCTCAACGCACTCATTGCCTTATGGGTTGAATCAAATCCCGATGTACCATGGTTTCATCAACTAACTCAACTTTACAATCTGTCCTCGCGAAAATTGGTCGGCAAGTTTTGGGAGATAAACTATCAGCAAAAGCTTTTGCCGCTTCAGCAAAGACAAAAGAAGGCTGCAAAGGACACCAATGTTGTGTTTGCTGACGAGGAGGCTCAAAATATTGTGGAGGATGAGACTGAAGCTGATGATAAGAACCAGCCCATTAGCTGGGCATTGAGACTGCTTATTTACGACTTGCTTATAAAATACTTGTCGGATGTCAAGAACAAGCCAACTGCGGTCTCGAGTTTTGAGCCCAAGATTCAGGAAATTGTGAGAATCTCTTTCTTGGGCACTACTGCGCCAATATTATCGATCAAGTTGCGGGGTGTGAAACTCCTTGATAATGCTCTAGAGGTATTTGGTCAGTTGGAAGATCCGCTCTATCCGGGTGTTTCCATTCTCGAGCAGCAACAGGCCCAAATTATAAGTGCGTTGATTCCGTGTTTCAGCTCCGATAGTGATGCCAAGGTGATGGTCGAGGCTATCGGTGTGTCGTCGAAATTTATAAATCTTCCGCGCATCAACTTTTATTCCAAACAGAGAATATTAAAGACGATGATTTATTTGTTGGAGGAGATCTCTTCTAACAAGTTTTTGAAGTTTGTTCACTTGGAGTCCATGGCCGAGTACGGTCGAAAGGCCATTCAGTTGGCGATTTTGAACTGCTGGGCTGTACTTTATGTAAACCATCGCGGATCCTCCGTGGATGCTGAGCCTGAATTCGACGAGATCTTGAACAAGTACTCGGAATTGTTAATTTCCTCCTGGATCCTCGCCCTCAAAGACCTCTCGAATCTCAAGTATAACCACCCAAACTCAAGAGAGCTCAAGCTCTACGATGATTATTGGCTCAACTTTGTTGGTGTTCTCAGTTTGATCCTAGATCGAACCCCAACTATCGTCAGGAACTTTTTACGCGACGAGGAAGAGAGTTTCTTTTTCGTTATGTTTTGCCAGTGTTCGGAAGCCTTGATAAGAGGACAACATGTTTCACAGGTGTTGCATTCCGTCAAGAGACTCGTGAGAATTCCAGGCCTTTCCAAGGTTTTGTTTAGCCCCGAGTTTTTTGGAGAAGTGATCGATCTTATCGATAGACTTGTGTTGACAGAGGCGAGAGTTGAGACAAAGATTCAAGTTATCGATACCACACATGCATTGTTTGAATCGCTACACGAGCTCCAAGAAGCTGATTCTAAAACAAATGAGATTTATTTCGAGCTTTTGAGAGTTGCAATGCTCCCTCTATTCGACATGTTCCCATTCTTGAGACAAGACTTCGATGGTGAAGATCCGGCAAACGCCGTCTATCTCAAGAAAAGCAACTCTCCAGATGAATGTGCCTTGGCCAGTAAACAGTTTTCGGTATTGACACAGATGATTTTAGGATTCCCCGATAGCATAAAGCCAGACTTGATTGCATGTATGTTGTATGTGATTACGAGGCTATTTGAGTTCGGTGATGATGCAATTGTTGGTCTAACATTGCCATTGTTGAAGACGATCATTTCCCAAACAAAGACGATCGAAACAAACTTACTCGTGCCGTTTATTAAAGTGCTTCGAGCAAATGGGCTCTTTAGCTCGATGCTAAGCGAGAACAATTTTTTGATAACCTTGGCCATTTTGATCACCGCGGGAGACGTCCAATTGGATAGAGATGACATCTCCAACTTCGTCGGACGGTTGATTCAAGGACTCTCAGTGAAAGCATTGGCACCAACCAGTATTCAATCGATCAAATCGATCATTGGACATTCTGGGCTGTCGCAAGGAGCTGCGACAAAAATCTCTCGGCTTATTATGAAATCTATTCTCGAGTCATTAATCGAGGGCCCAAATAGTGACCAAGTACAGACAAAGATTGAGCTTGAGATCGTTTACGTGTTTTTGCAGTCGCCGTTGATAACCACCGATGAACAATTCACGGCATTCTTTGCATTGCTTGTACCTCTTCTTTTGTCTCTCGATGAGAAAGATGTGTTGGACAAAAATTACTTGCATCTTAAAATGACTAGTTTGATGACCACCAGCACCAGCAGCTTCAAGACAGTGGTCAAAGAAAACCTCGATGAAAATCAAAAAGGTGCTGCCGAAAACTTGCTCAAGTACAGCACCAAAAATGGTATTGAAAGTTCAAATGAGGAAATCCAATTGAAGTCATTCAATTAGCCTCGACCGAGTGCATCTTGCACGCATTTGGCATGCGGCTCATTTTGCCTCCGCCGCTTCACCTCTGCGCAGGCGTTCATGATCTGAATGGCGAGCGCGTAACCACTACATGAAAAAAATTGAAATATAAATTGCTTTTAGAAATCTTGCTACTAAATATCATCTCATCTGGTTAAGATGTTGCTTTTTCTTTCACTTCTTCTGCCCCTACTATTAACAGTACATGCAGCGACACACCAGTTCTACTTCAATACCACCCTTGTAAAGGCCAATCCCGATGGCCAACACGAGAGAACCGTCATTGGTATCAACGGGCAGTGGCCCAATCCGGTAATCAGGGTGGCCCGTGATGACCGAGTGATTATTCATCTCCATAACCAGATGCCCGATCGCAACACCTCGTTGCACTTCCATGGCTTGTTCATGGAGTCCACCAATTCTATGGATGGGCCGGAGCACGTGACCCAGTGTCCTATTCCACCGGGACATACTTTCGTCTACGATTTCGTGGTGAAACAAACTGGTACTTACTGGTATCACTCGCACCTGGGATCTCAATACAGTGATGGCCTTCGTGGTATGTTCATAGTTGAGGAAAAGTCGGTGGACGACTATCCTTTCGAGTTCGATGAGCAAGTGCCCTTGAGCATTGGCGATCATTATCATTCAGAGAGTAAGGTCATCATGAACTCTTTTATGTCTCGTTATAATCCTACGGGCGCTGAGCCGGTGCCCCAAAGCATGTTGTTCAACGAGTCTTACAGTGGCTCCTGGCAGGTGCGTCCCAACACTACCTATTATTTACAGATTGTGAATATGGGCTTATTTGTCAGTCAGTACGTATATATCGAGGGCCACGAACTCACCATTGTCGAGGTCGATGGAGTCTACGTGAAACCCTATACCGTGGACTCTTTGTATCTTTCAGTGGCTCAGAGATACGGTGTATTGTTAAAGACCAAAAGCAAGCCGCAGCAAGATTCCTTTAGATTTGTTCAAATTTTGGACCAGAGCATGCTCGATTATATCCCTACGGATCTTCAAGTGATTGCCACTAATTATCTTGACTACAAGAGAAACGCTGTGCATGAAACGCCGTTAGCTAGTGGAATCGATCAGTTTGAGAAACGCCTTGCTAAGATCCAGCCGGTTGACGACTTCAAATTGACTACGCACGCAAAAGACGTTTTGCTCAACGATCCAGATTATCAGATTGTGCTCAATTTCACCATGGAGAATCTCAATGATGGTATCAACTACGCGTTTTTCAACGGGATTTCATACACTGCACCAAAGGTACCAACTCTTTACAGTGTGTTGTCTAGTGGAGAATATGCCAACCAGGCTGAAATCTATGGCTCCAACACCAATACATTCGTTTTGCAAGAAGACGAAGTCATCGAAATTGTGGTCAACAACATGGATCCAGGAGTCCATCCTTTCCACTTGCATGGACATACCTTCCAGGTGATCTCGCGCTCTGAGGGTACGGACGATGATGAAATGCCCCAGGTCTATAATTCACTGGACCCCGGCCACACCAATTTCCCAAAGCACCCATTAGTAAGAGATACCGTGATGGTAAATTCGAACGGATTTGTCGTCATCAGGTTCAAAGCCAACAATCCTGGTGTTTGGTTTTTCCATTGTCATGTGGACTGGCACTTGGAGCAAGGACTCGCGATCACGTTGGTCGAGGCCCCAATGGCGATTCAAGAGAAGCAGAAACCTATTGATCGTTCCCATTTTGCCGCATGTAACGCGATAGATATGCCCACGCGAGGAAATGCGGCCGGAAAATTTGGAGACTCGGCCGCTGAGTGGCTCGATTTGACAGGAGAAAACCTACAGGTCAAACCATTACCGCTTGGTTTTACGCTCAGGGGCTACGTCGCATTACTTGCGTGTGCCGCAGCCGCAATCTTCGGTTTATTTTCCATTTATGAGTACGGCATTGAGGACATTAACACTGACAATGCTGAGCATGTTGTGAACAAATTGTATAGTATTTTAGAGCAGCATGATGGTGCCGAAGCCAGCCGCATGCTCGCGCCAGAAAGAAACTGAGACAACATGTAGCTTACATAGTGAAATTTTACACAGAAATCATATTTTGTACTATGAAATCCAATTGAAGTTATCGAAGATTGCTTGCTGAAGTCTTGTCCATGCCTTCCTGAATTATGGTCCGCGCACGACTTTTCTTATCGGGGTGAGCGGCATTAGCTCCGCCTAAAGACGACTGTCGTTTACACTTTCTCCAAATAATCCCACACCCGAGATGTCACAGCTTTTCGAGTGGGCTTTTGGAAAAAAGCTTACTCCGCAAGAGCGGCTCCGAAAAAACCAGCGTGCGTTGGAGAAAACGCAGCGAGAGTTGGGGAGAGAAACCACAAAGTTGCAGCAGCAGGAGAAAAAGCTCATGCTGGAAATCAAGAAATCGGCTAAGCAGGGACAAATTGCCAGTGCCAAAATCCAGGCCAAGGATCTCATTCGTACGAAAAACTATATCGTTAAATTCAACCAGATGAAGGCGCAATTGCAGGCGATCCTGTTAAGGATTCAGTCGGTACGGAGCAATACCCAAATGGCGACATCGATGCGGGACGCCACGCGGTTGTTACTGGGTATGAACAGACTGATGAATCTTCCTCAATTGTCGCGTATTGCTCAAGAATTTGCCAAGGAAAACGACATGATGGACCAGAAACAGGAATTCATGGATGACGCTATAGATGATGCCATGGAGATGGACGAGGATGGCTTGGGCGAAGACGAGCAAGCCGATGAGATTTTGACTAAAGTACTTGATGAGATTGGAGTAGATTTGAACACGAGTTTGAAGGATACCCCAAATCAAATAAGTGTGGAGAACAATAATCCTGCCAGAGTGGCACAGGCCGTGGGCGCTAGCGACGAGGACGACTTGCAGGCAAGATTAGATAGCTTAAAGAAATAAGAAGGTCTACGGTCAGGTAGAAGAATGAAATAATATGTCCATTTATTGTTAGCGATGAAAGTTGGGGCCTAAATGTATTTCTTCTCCTCCAAGTACTTGATGATTTGCTCTGCACTTTCCTCGATACTTTGTCCGTCGTAGTTTTTCAAGTGAATCTCAGGCAGCTCTGGAGCTTCGTATGGGGCAGAGATTCCCGTGAACTCCTTAATAATGCCCTCTCTGGCCTTCTTGTACAAACCTTTAGGATCTCTTTGCTCGGCAACCTCAACTGGAACGTCGACATATACCTCAACAAAGGGCAAGTTATCCTTCTCGTGCAACTCTCTTGCAGTTTGTCTGTCTTTGATGTACGGGCTGATGAATGAGGTCAAGGTGACGCTGCACGAATCGGTGAACAATTTCGCCACTTCGGAAATTCTTCTGATGTTCTCGTTTCTGTCCGTCTCAGAGAATCCCAAGTCCTTGTTCAAGCCGAAACGAATGTTGTCACCATCCAATCTGTACGCGTTCAATCCTCTTTGCAACAAAGCCTGTTCAATGGCACAGGCAATTGTGGACTTTCCACTAGCAGATAATCCGGTCAACCAAACGGTGACACCGCGTTGTTTTCTTAACCCAGCACGTTCTTCATGGGTCAAGTTCTCGTGCCATGTGATATTGGTAGCCATTATTAAAGGTAGATATGTGATTTGCTGAATGCAGAGATAAGCGAGAAAAGTTTTGGTCAAAATAGCAAGTTGCAAATTAACCTGCAATGAAATCATAGCACGTGACTGTGCGTATGCCGTCTTAGCCGCTTGCGCATGCACTCCTAGCGTGCGAATGAGTCTCCGGGCGCGTAAATCAAAGGGCTCAAACCAAAATGTAACCACCCCCTATTTGGCGAAACTCTATAAACACAAGAGCAATTCATCAGAAATGTTTTCCGCAATGGCAATTTGATGATGAAATTCGTGATCTTATAAATTATCAGCGAAAGCACTGAATCTGGATCATCTTCTCACATCAAGACTAAGACACTAGGTGGCATGATATGTATAATCTCCCTTGTTTTGCTTTGCTCATTATGTTATTTTAAGGATTGCAAAAATTGGTTCTCTTCAATTTTTCAATTTTTTACCTTTCACCCCTGGGATATATAGGGGAGAGATCGATCCTGAGGGAACAGGCTGCAATAATCTAATCGCCAGGCATGTACGGGTGCATGCGCGCGGTCATCTTGACTCGGGCTCATATAAGTCTCATCGAGAATTACTTCAATTTAATTTACTAATAGCTTTATTTTTTACAAAGTCATATTACACAATGTCGCTCCATTCTACTAATCTCGACGGAATCTTGCCCCTTATCGCCAGAGGTAAAGTTAGAGATATCTACGAAGTCGATGAGAAGACGCTTTTATTTGTTGCAACTGACAGAATCTCCGCATACGATGTGATCTTGTCGAACGGTATCCCAGCAAAGGGAAAGATCCTTACTCAATTGTCTGAGTTCTGGTTTGAATTCTTGGCTCCCGATGTTTCAAATCACTTGGCTTTGCCTGCGGGATCTCCAGATCTATTCAAGCACTTGCCCGCAGCATTGTCGGAGCCAAAGTACAAAGATCAATTGGAGGGCCGTTCTTTGCTCGTGAAAAAAATGAAGTTGATTCCTCTAGAAGTGATCGTTCGTGGTTTCATCACCGGCTCGGCTTGGAAAGAGTACAAGTCGTCGAAAACCGTGCATGGATTGACGATCAGCCAGCAAGATTTGCAGGAATCTCAGGAATTCGCCGAACCAATTTTCACTCCATCCACGAAAGCCGAGCAGGGCGAACATGATGAGAACATCAGCCCGGCCCAAGCCGAGAAAATTGTCGGCAAAGAATTGTGCGATAAGGTGGCGGAGATTGCTATCAAATTGTACACCAAGGCTAAAGATTACGCCAAGAAGAACGGCATCATTATTGCCGACACCAAGTTTGAATTTGGGTTGGACGAAAACGATAATGTTGTTTTGGTTGACGAGGTCCTCACTCCAGACTCGTCCCGTTTCTGGAGTGCGTCTTCCTACAAGCTCGGAACTGGCCAGGATTCCTACGACAAACAATTCTTGCGTGACTGGTTGACCGCCAACAAATTGAACGGAAAGGACGGCGTTGCTATGGATGAAGATATTGCTACACGTACGAAGCTGAAGTACATTGAAGCTTTCGAGGCCTTGACCGGAGGTAAATGGACAGAGTAGAATAGCTGGTCTTTAACTATATGAATTGACACCCGGTATCTATCTTCCCCTTTCTAAGTGTTTCGGTAATTGTGTCTAAAGTATTCCTCCTCGAATTCCGGTGTATTGCGTTTTTGAAGGTTCATACGCTCGAATTCATCCGTGATGCGTTTTCTACCGACTTTATCTGTAGTTCGCGAAGGAATGCTCTCGAGATCCAGATTTTTAACTTTGAGCGGAGGGCGCGCTTGTTGAGGAATGCCACCGTAATAGAGATTATTACCTTGATGCGCCGGCTGGTAGTACTGCTGTTGATAGTCGTTATGTGCAAGAGGAAATGATTGTTGGTGTATGGCTTTCGGAGATTCTTCAAAAATCTCTTTTGGGCCTCTTGGTTTGCTCGGCAGATGTGCTCTGGTGTTCCTCTCCTGAGATGCCGAGGATGAATCTGATTTTTGTCTTCTTAGTATATCTCCGTTGTCATTGACTGGTGGGTTTTTCCGCAAGATTTCGGATAGGCGAGCTTGAACTTCTCGCTCGACAACATGTTTGAATTCCCTTTGATAATAAAGCCGCATCTCTTTTCCTTCTTGATCCATGGCTCGTTTGCGCATCTCGAAATCATCCGATAGTTCGCGCTCCATCTCCTCCATTTGTTTCTTTAGCTTTATTTGTAATTTCATGCGATCGGCGTCGAGTTCTTTATCTTTAAAACTCATCTGGCGGTCGAGTTCCAGCTTCTGTGCATGCAATTTTGTTTCAAGATTATGAATAGCGGATTCTCTTCGTTCCAAATTCATGACTGCTGCCTCTCTCTTCTCTAAGTTCTTCACGGCGGCCTCTCTTTCCTCGATTCTCGATAAGTTTGCTTCAAGTCTCTTCAACTCATTGCTCTTCATGACTAATTGAGTTTGGAATGCATTGAGTGTCTCGCTGAGGTTCTTGAGCTCCATTTCCTTGCGAAACATTCGCACAGATATTGAATTCAATAGTTCATAGCAAGTAGGTCGAGATTCCACGTCGACGGTTATACTCTCACTGATAATGTTTCGAAGATGTTGCGAGTAGTTAGTTGATATTTCAGGATAGTGACCTTGTCTGATTTTCGCTTGAAGCTGAAGGTGGGTTTTCGCTTGGAAGGGCGGATGGAGATTGCAAAGCTCGAACAATACACAACCTAGAGACCAGATGTCGCACAATGGAGAGTATGGATTATCCATAAGTACTTCTGGCGACATGTAGTATGGAGTTCCCACATACGTTTTGGCGAAGTCATTTTGTGAAGTAAGCATTTTGGCCAAGCCAAAGTCACCGAGCTTGATAGTCTTGTTTGGATCCATAATAAATATATTTTCCGGCTTTATATCCCGATGTATGATCACGGTCTCTGAATTCACTGCTGGCTCGTTTTCCTTTCTTGCGGCAGAAAATAAATTCACCTTTCTGGAGTCGATCCCATAATGGCATCGATGAAGAGCCAAGAGTGTCTGGACAAGAACTTCCCATATGAATTCTTCCGGTATGCATTCCTTATCTCTTTTGAATCGAGATATAATTTTGCCAAGATCACCTCCATCACAATATTCTTGATAGATATGTATGCATTTTTGATCTTGAATGTGGTCGTGCCCTAGGTATTTGACGATGTGCGGATGGTCGAGTTCTCTCAATATTCGTAGTTCCGAGATGATGTGGTTCTTCTCCTGAGTATTCATGGAAGTATATTCGATTTCTTTTCTTACAAGAATAGCCCCGTTATCTTTCTGACGAACCTTTCTTACCGTGCCAAAGGACCCTCGTCCAATCACCTCGAGAGGTTCGTACTCATCTGCTATCGTAGGCATGGTCTGAGTAAGGAATGGCTGGTGAAACTGGCAAGCTCGGCCGGAAGTGTTGAACAGATAATAGACTGTATTTTTTTGTGTTGCAAAATAAATGTGTTGTCTGCGTAACTTGGTATTTTCATCTTCTTTGCTGGCGTGTTTGGATGTTTATGATCTGTCCCGATTAGGTAAAATTTCGATTTAGGAAACTCGTGGACTGCACGTCGCGTCTTGTCTTCAAATGCTCACCTACGGAAAATAATCTGCAAATAAATCTGAAGACCAAAATTGTGAAGGGAACATTCTTCATAATTTCTACTCACGCGTGATAGTGACGATAAAAAATTCGTTGCGCGTATATTATTAGGATCAATATGCATGCGGCGACTAAAGTCATATCGATCGCGTACATATGCATGCATGCATAAACGTGAAACAAAAGTTCCTCATTTGGATGCCACTTACATGATCTGAGACACAACTAATGCAACAATCCTATCCTGTGCATCTCATCGATCTTCAATTCTCTTGGAAAAGATGAGTTTTATGCAAAGCATTCTCGAGTATTTTTTTTAATCTGGACTCCCCTCGCCCACAAGTCCTTCCTCTCGTGTCTTCTCACGCGCATTTTTATGACGTCTTAGCAGGCGTCGTAAAAGTTGATAGCTTCTTTATTTTCGATTTACAACACTTTTAGAACAAAATGTGCTAATTGGTAGAGGGCGAAAAATAGAAGTGACTGAATTGAACCCTCAAGCCCTCATTGTAGAAGACTCTTGCTTAGTGATGCTCTGACGTCGTAGTGCTCTATTTATAGCAACGTGATCGCCAAACAATACATTGGTGCAAAATTGTCACGAGAAAATTCTTTACTCTCATCTATATGATAATAAAGGTGATTCGTAGACTTGCCAAATTTTTTTTCTTTTTGATTGAATGAGGGGACCAAATCCAGCTGCTTCCACTTCAGGAGCTGTCGCATGACTAAAGTGCAGCAGATCGCCGCCATTTGACTATAACGAAACTAAATTCCTCAAACTTAACCTGAAGCAAAACTCTGGGGAATATGCGGATGTCTATTTTGAAAAATCTTCCGTATGTTCCCCACAAAAATTAGATTCATAAAAAAGTGGGGCGAACATTATGAGCCCAAGCGCGAACCAGGCGCAGGGTCACCATACCTGTATCGAGGAAAAAGGCCTTTGTTGAGAACAATGGGCGGGCGTCTAAACGGCTACACTTACACGAAAAATTTCACGGCGCCTTAAAAACCTGTTTCACTTCCCCACTTCGAAAAATGAAGGTCATTGCTTTTTTCCGTCTATTGTTCTTGATCTCACTTGGTCTTGCCGCCACCACTACCACAAAATCATCATCCAGTTCTTCATCAACCTCCACTTCTTCTACTTCAACATCCACATCCGTAGCGCCTACCACAGTATGGGTCACCATCACTACTAACGGTGCTCTAGCAACCGTTCAGTCAATTTGGGTGCAATCTTTCATGTCTACATATTCTGACGCTGCAGCCACCGTTGCTTCTGGATCTGTGGGAATGGGCAGCGTTAGCGAGTCCATGGGCACGGTGAGAACATACTCAAGGACTACGGTTAGTAGTGGCGGCTCTAAAATTTATTCTTCAATTTTGGGAATGGTTTTCTTGATCACTGGATGCATTCTTTGATCGAGAAAAAGCCGGGATATAGCTGGGCTTTTCGACGAGATCTGTAATTTCACCCTTTTCCAGATTTCGATGGTACTCGCGGCAAGGCGATGCGAGGGAGAAAGCAGAGCGCGGATGATCGCCACTTCTCTGAACTCACTGACATCTTCGGAGAGTGGCGTAGAATTTATTTGCAATTTTTTTTAACTTACAATTATACACTTATACATTTAGAATAGATACGGGAAATACAGGATTATTTACTTAGCGTGAGCAGACTCCGCGAAGACGCGGGGTTTTTATTGTTGTTTTGAGAGATCTTAGATCTCAGAATGCGCAACTCTCATGATAATACTTTGTAGTGCTCAAGCTTCACTCGCCCATCATTCACGAATATTGTACTCGTCTAAGTTCTTTGATCTCTTCGTTTTCAAAGTGAAAAAAACTCAGATTTAAATCTGTGGAATATTATTTCAAGTTCAAGTCCGTGTTGCCCCTATTTTCGAGTTGATTAAAACGCGACTTTTATCAGACAACTCGAAACCTAGGTGTTCTTTCCGAGACAAATTCCTCTTTATAACATGTGATAGTCTCAAAATAATTAGGGATTCCAAGTTTTGTAACAAAGACTTACATTTTCACATATGATTTTGTCGAATCACTGTCTTCACCTCTTAGTGCTCTCCCCTCACACATCAATATTACATGACCGTTGTAATTTCAAAATACTGACTAGGTACCAACAAATCTTCAAAGAAGAAGATAAGCCGCCTTTTGAGTCCTGATTTTCATATAAGTTCGGTTCCATGCTTTTTCTAGTGTCTTTGGGTGAATCAATTGGCTGAACGAGAACAGTATGTAGCACTGCTCATGAAGTTTGCACCCAAAAAAGCAGAATTATAACTTCGCAACTTTGTAGATTTACCCGAATGTCTTTCTCAATTGCACAACGGTATTTTTGAAAGATTGTATCTCGTGCCTGTGGCGAAACTGGTTTTCTTAGTCGATCTCACCAGGAATCAATTCGCAGTGAATCGCCATATCTCGAGATCCATTCATAACATTCACTTATAAAATATAAAGCGAACACCTCTACAGATTCTTCAATGTAACTTAAGTAGCTTCAGGGATTAATTCAATAGAAGGGCCTGGGCCTGGTCTCGGCCCCCTAATTTGCAGTAAGGCAGTATGAGGGGTGGTACCTTTTCGAGTCTCCTCTCTCATACCGGCTCATAACTGCCTAAGGCTACAATATGACCAGAGACTCGAACTAGTCCGTTTCAATCATAAAAAGTGAACCTGAGGCAGAGCATCACGAGAGTCAATACCGCAGCGCGTTGTGCCAACGCGGTCGAGACTACGGGCTGAGTCTGTGCGTGTCCAATTTTACGCGCGCGCGTGTCGAAATCCACTAAGAAATCCAAGGTAGCGGACTCATATTTACGCTGCTGAGAACTTTTCCAGCATCGATTTTTGTAGCGCACAAAGCCTGATTCTGATCAATCTATCACTTCAGAGGTAATTTACGAGTATGTACACCTTATTGCTTAGAAAAAATACAGTGTCGGACATTTTAATAGGCAAGCTAATTGATGATGGGATGCAAAAAGTGGGATATATGCTATTTGTGAGCCGCTCACTTTGTACATATCAAATAGTGTCTAATCCGGTGCATATTATATTGTCATAAGGAGGACTTAGATCCTTTAGTTTTTACACCGTGACATTGAGAATAGCATTACCAAAGCATCCTTTTTCGACTCGTATTTATTGTTCACCTCTATACTTCAAGTTCATTACTAACCTTTCAGGATGTCCGAAGACTTGACTAAGAAAACCGAGGATTTGTCGTTGGAAAACGCTCAAACAACCGTGTTGACCAACAAGCAGGACTTCACCGCCAAACATCCCTTGAACAGCAAATGGACCCTTTGGTACACAAAGCCTCAGGTCAACAAATCTGAGTCATGGTCTGACTTGTTGAAACCCGTGATCACTTTTGACTCCGTAGAAGAGTTCTGGGGTATTTACAACTCGATTCCCGTGGCCAACCAATTGCCCATGAAGTCTGACTACCACTTGTTCAAAGAGGGAATCAAGCCAGAGTGGGAAGATGAAGGAAACACCAAGGGTGGTAGATGGCAGTATACTTTCAACAACAAGCGCGAGGTCAACGCAACGATCAACGACTTGTGGTTGCGTGGATTGTTGGCCGTAATCGGTGAGACAATCGAGGATGACGAGAACGAGGTTAACGGTATCGTATTGAACATCAGAAGAGGCTACAGAGTGCTGATCTGGACTAAGGACTGCGACTCGTCAAAATTGAAGACCATTGGTGAGAGATTCAAGAAAGTGTTGAAGTTGCCAGATGCCGAAAAGTTGGAGTTTATGTCTCACGACACCTTTAACGCCAAGGGCGAGGCTCAGTTCACTATCTAAGCCTTTCCCACTTCCGCGGGATCTTTCCCGTCTTTCCGTTTATATACGCCCCTTCTAGCTGGCTCGTCGCGTGATGAAGGGCACAGTGAGTTCTTGATCCCCCAATAGGATAGAAGGTGTATACCAAAGCATAAATTACGACCACGATATCATCATTTATTATACACTTAGTGGCTATTCATTGAGTACTGTCAAGTCTTTCCTTTTTCTGTGTAGTTCATTTATCAATTTAATGATCTGTTCGACAAATCTTTGAGCTCACTTCTGGTCATGAATGTGCTATGCCTTTCCATTCATCATGACATGAGTTCTTTAATATTTTTTTCTTTTTCCTTGCTCAATCACTGCACCTAATCTCTGAAATAATTAATCGCCAACAGTAGGCGTTTCTTTTGAGGACTGACGAACGAATGTCTGAGCGGAACCGAAGCCCCGATGAGCAAAATTGAACTAAACCTTTCAATACCCAACAGGATTTACGCTCTCGCGTATAAATGCACGTATCCGCTCCCAATACATCGGCTGCGCAACAGTATCATTGTGCGACGAGTTCTCAAATTTGTAAAATGACTTCTCCAGCGCTCGCAGAAGCTGGTGGATTCGATCCATATGAGTTGGCGGCACGATCTCGTCCTTTCGAGCACTCATGAGCAAAACAGGAATATTCTCTGGGATTGTGGGCACGAGGCGCTCAGAATCCCAGATTTGATTCACAAACATGGTGAAATACTTCAAAACGGGAAATATATGAGGCACGGTTTTCGGAATCAGTAGAAAGGTATTCTCCAATATAAGGCCCTGAATCTTTTGCGGGTATGTGGCTGCCATATAAATTGCCACTGCTCCGCCCAAAGAGCGGCCATATAATATAAGCGAGCTTTGTGAGAGTTGCTCGTCCTCAGACACAAATTCCATTATTCGTTTGGCATCGATTTTCAATCCAGCCTCCAGTGGCTTCCCTTGTGATTTCCCATAGCCTCGGTATGAGTATATAAGAACATTATAACCGAAGTTTTTATAAAATATCGAAACAATCGGCAAGGCATGCCCGATATTGCCCGCGTTGGGCGAAAGTATGAGAACGGTTTTGTTCGTGTATACTGCGCTTGAGCGATCGTGTTTTAAGACATAGCATTGTAATAACACTCCATCTTCAGTTTTGACATATGTCTCTTCATAATCAGGCATCGCCGCCTCATCGGGAGTAGCACAGTAGCCATGCCCGTCATTAAGCGAGGCGGGATATATCAACAGGCCCTGAAACGCGTAGAGCCCCGCGAGGGCCAGACCACCGAGAACGGTGCCGAAAAGAGCAAGCATCTTCGCGGGGTAGAGGATCTGAGCGATTGTAGGTAACATTCCTCCCGGAAGTATGATGTGAATTGGAGAGAGGGTTGGGATTTGGCAAAGATTGTATAAAGATTATTGATTGTGAGTTTCGATAGGGCGTGCTGCGGCGCGCGGGCGAAGTAACCACCTATAAGGAGTCACAGGCTGTAAAATACCGAATCAATTAGAGATCTCTGAATTTTTTCCAAGTGAATTACAGTCATAAGTAAATCATTCATACGTCGATCCATGTTGGTGAAAATCACTTGAAGGTTTTCTTTTCTTGGTAGTATATTAAAAGTAAAGGAAGAGCACGTGGCTCCCAAAGAGGTGTTCTTGGTACTAAAAGGTCAATTATGGCTTGAGCTATAAGATATTTGAAGAATAAATACTTTTTATTCCCGTCATTCATTGTAGTGTCTTGTACAGTGGAGAGAGAAGAAGATGTATGAAATTGCACCAGAAGGTGCTTTGGCTGCAAGACTCGAATCGTCATGTAGAGCTCATTGAACGCCACAGAATGACGCATTTGAAAACCACAAAAATCAATTTTCATTCTCATCTGAATGCGAGTTGTTGCTTTCAAATATTTAGTTTGTAAAATATGCCAAAAAAATGTAGCTTTTATCATTTCTTCCGCACATCACATTGACTGCAAAATACTTATTCTGTTATGCTATAAGCATTAATTTCATGTCGATGACACCATCAAAGCGATTTGAGGACTATGAGAACCAAAAATCCATCGTTTAGTGTTTTTTTAATCAATTCCCTTTCGGATCAATTTCTTTTTTAATACATCATGCATTGCTTGTGGGCAACGCGACAAGCTTCAAATTCGCTGATAAACTTCTTTGAAAAGTTTTGGAGACTGAGAAAGAAATTCAGTACCCACACACATTTTACTTCATGGCTCAATTGAATCCTGGTTTCGGTTTTCCTTTTAATGAATAGCTTGGAAAATTGACATTTAAGTCTGAAGGTTCGTCTTGGAAATCGCAGAAACACCGCGTCCTCCGCGTCATAGATTTGTTTCTCCTGTCCTTCGCGCACCTCCACAACCTTCGCAGCTTCGCAGGACAATACTTTACCGCCTTGACTGAATACTCCTAAATCGATCATCTGCTTTGAGAGTCCGTCGATCGAACTATAGTTTCAAACAAACGTGTGTTAAAAGTATATGACCTGAAACATATCCACACTATAGATCTCTATTATGGCCAGTTCGGGCCCCAATCAACTGAGCCTCGCGCGATTTGCATTCAACATCTATGGATCTCTTAATGATCGTCTGAACCAAAAACCGCTGGAAAAGCCCAAACTGACGCCGCTGAAAAAGCTAAGATACGCGTGTGACCGTGAAATCACATGCATTTCTCAGCTTCATCATCCTCTAGCACGACACGGCACGGTACAGTATGATCTGGCAGCAGTGCCCTCTCACCATGTCATTGTGGGAGGAAAGAACTACTTGAAGTTGTTGGCGTTGGATGCTGAACAAACACAAATTTTGGGTGACTACAGTCTCCTCGATCCCAATTCTGCATACTCTCATGGTCTGAGGCTTCATTCCTCCCTGAAGTTATTCAATGCCAACACCATAAAATCGCACGGGGATTTGGTCGCATGTGGCCTCACGAATGGAAGCGTGCATCTTTATCAAATTTCGAATTCCGGAACTTCCAAGTTGGTCCGCAGATTGGACGACCACAAGCGAGTAGTCAATTCGCTCGATTTCACAGACCACGAGCAGGTGCTTTTCTCGGGGTCTCAAGATGGCTCAGTTCGGCTTTGGGACCTCCGTTCGTTCTCCCAGAAACCTGCTTGCAAGCTTCATGCATCTCAACATTCGGATCCTGTGAGATCTTGCCAGTACTCTCCTCATAATAGAGTCCGCGGCAGGATGTCTGTTTTGTCGGTCCACGACTCGGGCGCTCTTTGTAAGTTTGATCTCCGATTTCCTAATTCAAATAATTCTCCCATGGCGCTACCGGAAAGAAAATGGACATTCCACAGCGGACCTGCTCTCTCTCTTCATATTCACCCGGAACTAGAGTATGTATTGACAGGTGGAAGAGATAAAAAGATCTGTCTATGGAATTACGGGGAAAACACCTCAAGTCTGAAGTCCCCTGAGGCTACCCTCAACACATATGGGCCTGTGATGAAAATTCGGTGGAATGAGACACCCAATGATGGATCGCTTATGCAAGAGAAGATTGAAAGCGACGACCTCGGTTTGCTGAGGCTGGCACTCTACAATTACGATTTCGCGTGTCTGTATCTAAACGATGATCCCTCCATTACTGTTTTCAATTTGGCAAGAAAATATGTTCCTAAGGAAATTGTGAACACTCTTTCCAAGAAACCTTTCCAGAATTTCGTATGGGCTCGAGGAGGGCCCGGAGACCGCAAACTCTGGACGATCACAAAGTCAAACGTTTTTGTATCGTATGACTTGAACTCACCTGAGGAAACTGCTCAGAACATTCTGCGCCCTTTGGAAACACTTCCCAAAATTTCGACGAGCTGGACGCATGGTTTTACAGACCTTTCCATTGTGTCTCAGGAGATGGATGATTATGACATTCTCGCAGCAAGGAGCCCGAAGGCGAGAAACGCTTCACTACTGGATGCGCCTGAAAAATTAACTGCGGAAGAAGGACGTGCTGATGAGTATTATGATCTCATGCCACTGGCGTCTCCTGCAGAAAACCTTGGGGCATTGAATCGATCGTTTCCACATTCGCAAAATTCACAGATCTTCCAATCTTCTCAAAGCTCACATCCATCAATCCCTACCTTTTTCTATCTGAAAACTGCGCAAATGTCACCGAAGGAAAGACCATCCCTCCTTCGACTGTCCACGCAGCATCCGCAACTGAAGAATGCACTGTCCCTTGGCTTCCAGCGCATACACAATGCAGAATTTACGATGGGCCTGTCTTCTATGCGTCCCTCTTTAAACCGAAATCCTTCTCAAAATACTATTGAGTCAACCTCCTCGGGTAATACGGTGTTCCAAGCAGGGAATCCTGTCACCACCAGTGGTCTGAGCAAAAGTCCTTATGGTTTGTCAACACTGCTGCCGTATTTGGTATCAATGTCTCTCCCCATCCCCTCATTCGATGAAACGGTTTTCGCTGCCCTTGCAAACGAATATTTGACGCTGATTCCCGAGGGTTTCTCTCTTTCATTTGTGTGTCAGATCAACGCGAGGGTCGCGGCTAGTGTACAGCGGTCCCGCGACTGTCAGACCTGGCGTATGATAGCTGTTGCTCTCGAGCAAACTGATTTGAACATGGAACATCAATTCGCGGATCAGGGAGATTCCAACGAAGGAGTTTTCGAGTCGGAAAATGTTCCTGGCCAAGAGAATGTGAGCGTACTTGTGCATCCGGAAGACGCCAAGTCGATCTCATCGGACCTTGGTAATGTTGTGGGCTCTTACAACTCCGACTCAACACTGACTTCTCATTACGGCGCGGGGCCTCGCAAACGTCTGAATGCATCTTCTACCAACAATTTGTCGATTTTAGGCTCGTCTCGTGACTCAGGCAGGGATCATCCTCTCCGCTTTTCGAGGGCTTCATCCGTTCAAAGTCTTGCTGCTAAAAATGAGATTGCGATCTCCAGTAGTCTCGCGTCAATGTCGCCGATGATCTCCAGACGCAACAGTGTTTCCAAACGCAGAATCTCGCAATCACAGAGAGAAGAAAAAAATGAGATATTTGCGGATGAGAATGTCTTGGAGCCCTTTTCTCCAATTGAAACTGACAATTCTCAACTCCAGAAAGGAATTCTGGAAACAGTTAGACGGGCTCAGGGGCCCCTAAGCATGAGCAATTCGCCAAGCAAGTATGTTCCGATTCCTTCTGTTAATTCTCGATACGCAGGAAATTTTCATGATTTGGACGATGAAAATCTTCGAATTCTAGCTAATGCGTCCGCATCCTATTCTTCTCCTGCTTATTCACCTGGGAACAATCGCCGTTCATTTGGGTCAAGAGATTCCGTAGGGTCAGTGAAGTCCCTCACCAGCAAGAACGTATCAAAATATCGCCAGATTCTCTCTCTGCCGCCAGAGAACAAAATGACGCTTGATAAGGTCGATGAGTCCAGTATACAAAGCAGAGAATACCAGCCGTCTCAGCTCACCAGAGCCATTCAAGAGTCTGGAATCGACAGTTCAGCGATTGCGCCATGGCACGCAGTGAAGATCATCAAGAAATCGTTGGAATATTGTTTAAGTGTTGGGGATTTAGTCATGAGCTCTACGCTAATCTTACTATTCTATGACTATTTCGACAAATTCTATGCTGATGGCATTCTCGAGCCACAAAACTGTCTCGAGGTGCTAGGAATGTACATTGAGGCATTGCGAAAACGGGAAATGTATACGGTCGCTGTTCAAGTCGTGAAGGACAGTCCTAGGGCGCTCAAAAGCAGGCTCAATGCGCATGCTGTTAAGGACGTTGACATGAGGTTCTACTGTTGCTGGTGCAAAACACTTTTGACCAACGAGACGTCGAAGGCAAAGTATGGCGTCGACAATGAAAAGTTTGGCTTTTGGTACTGTGACGAGTGCTCGCGAAAACAACTGAATTGTGTGTACTGTCATGAACCGTGCAAGGGCCTTACCGTAGTAGAAAGCTTGAAGTGTGGGCATCGCGGCCACTTTGGGTGCTTTCAGGAATGGCATATGGAAGACGGAAATCCAGAGTGTCCCGGTGGGTGTGAATAGAGAAATGGAATCGACCGACCGCACTTTCTTCACGTCATTCGTTTGAGTGAAGAATGATCGCATCGACGTGAACGTCTCTTTCCGCCAGTTCACGTATTCGAGAATGGTGGAAGGCGGTGCCAATCGACTAAGAAAATATATATGTTTCGTCGATTTGAAGCACGTCCAACTTCGCCGAAACCTCATTAAAATTCATCAAATAACAGAATGCAACGGCTGCTGTTTGCCAAATCTTCTCGATGTGAAGCATGGTAAGGTGACAGCTAACAATCTTAATGCTATGATTCTGTTGAGCAACACTCGCACTGTGAAATCAAACCTTGGGTCTAGATTATCGTTCGGTGAGTCATTGCTTTCTGACATCTTAGATCAAAACGATATCACCTATCAGCACGTATCTCATGATCAAGCGGTAGCGCACAACATAAATACCATCCTTAACAAGTTCCAACTCGTCGTTTCCTAAATGAAGGACAATAGTGTCCTCGCATACCACTTTGATAAAAACCGGCAGATCCAAATCAGGTTGGGTGACCATATTCTCGCCTCCGGAAGTGTCGTCCAAGTATGTTAAAAAGCCAGGAAATTTCAGCAAAAAGCTCTTGTTGTAAAGCTGTTTGAGAATCTCAAGGTGTCCATGCATGTACTTGTTCTCCGAGTCGGATAGAAGTGAATTTGATTCGTCAGTTACCGACTTATTGATATAGTATAGCATGTAATCGTCGATTTTGGCAAGTCGGGTGCGCACGTAGAGTCTGACTAAGAAACTTAATCGCTCGATATCGGTCTCCACAATCATAAGCTGGAGCTTGAAGTCCGAGCTGATTACACCGGCTTCGGCATTGGAGTCGCCATATTCGTACGAGTCAAGCAAAAACTGTTGCTGCTCCTGGATACCCCTAAGAATCTGCGTCATAAGTTCGTGCTGGTAGGGCAAGAGGTCGGGAGCCATACGCTCATTAAGCATCGCGGTCACAAGCTCCTGCCGGAGTCCGGGCGAGGTCTTTACGGAGGTTTGACGAGCCTCGGCCTCGAAGTCTTTTAAGATATCATCAATTTCCATTTTTTTCAAGAAGCAGTTGTTCAGAAAATAGATAAATATATGCAAGAGCCGCGAGGACGATTTTCAACCCTGACGCGCATCAGCTAGCAAGTGTCTTAGACTCGAGGCGTCGCACGAACAAATGCTGCATCTTCCCAGTAGAGGAGAGGATAAAAGAAATTTTTGAAAAATTCTGCGAAGATAAATTTACTTGGTTGAGCCTGGATTTTTGTTTTAGCTGGGGTATATTTGGATTTGATTTTTTTCATTGAATATCGATTTCCGTCAGAATTTGAATTATGGTGAGCGCGTTTTTGCCCCATCAAGTCTATCTCCTCTGACACTCTCATCCCTGCAGTACCAGTATTTACCTCATTGAGGCAACTACTTTCGGTAAAGATCACAGCCTTCGAAGCGGGAAATCTACAATAGCAACAAGATCGGCAGATTTTGCTTGAACAAAAGCGCAAGCGACTACAAGAACTAAAGGAGCGGCGCTCGGGTGTGAGCTTGGTCGATACCACACTTCCAAACTTGGCGCTCGGCGATGTGAAAACCAGTGTTTCTATCCCCAGCACAAAAGTTGACTTCGCGGTCCAAGTTGATCTCCGACCAACTGAAGATGTCAAATTGAAGACAGTTGAGTTTTCTGGTGGTGAGAATGCTCCAATACTACCCAATCATTCTGAAGCTAAGACTTCTGAAGTATCCAAGATCAAATTCGATAAGATCATTCAAACACATTTCGAGAGGTTAGACGATCCAAAACTCGACGAGATTCTAAAACAAGATGATTCAATGGCAAAAATCCTATCTCAGGATAGTGTAACCATTCAAGAACCTATGCCTACAAAAGATGAAATTCCAGAAGTTCCGACTGACCTGCAAGTAGAGCTGTCTCTAGCCGAGTTTTTCCATCGAGATGGGTTCCATTTTTCGGATCTCCGCTTGGGAAAGAAAACGCAAACTTCGATAGATACAGACATTGTTGCGCCATTCCATGCAACGAATAACCTCATTGGCTTTTTGGAAAGACCTATCGTGTGCACGGCATACAGTAGGGATCACCCGGATATCTTTATCGCTGCATATGGCCCGCGAAGCACAACCAAGAAGAAAGTCAGGAAAGTTGCTTCAAGATTCGATATACTGACTTCGCTGGCGGGTCTCGCGATCATTTTCAATCGATCGGCCGATACAATTGTTCCAGAATTTTTCTTAGAATGCACGAGTCAAATTTCCACCATAATGTTTGATGCTACTAACCTGTTTCGAATATTTGCCGGCTTGGAAACCGGGAAGATAGTGATGTGGGATCTCTCGGAAATCAAGCCCACTCAAATCTCAGTGCTTCCGACTCTTCAAAGCACAACATTACCATTCATGGGAGTGAACCCGCAACACAGATATGCACGACACACAACGCCAATTGTCTTCATGACTCAGGTCAATACCGAGAGTACTCATAGTTCAGGGGTGTTGACAATATGCGCCGACGGCGTGGTTAATCTCTGGTCGCCCCACTTTCTCGCATACCCGAAAATTGAGTCCATCGAGCTAGGAAAAGAATTGTGGGACGACAAGAAAATTCCCTTTAAGGTTTCTGACGCGTTTGTCATGAAGACGCTTACTCGAGTCAGTGAGAAAACTTCACATCACAATCCGGCAGAATACAATTTCTTAAATCAGACCGTTCTTGCATCGAGAAATGGATTTATATACAGACTCATAAACCTGCAAGAAGCATCCTTCACCAAAACCAGACTTTCATGTCTACCGCAGATTAAGGGCCCATGTGTGCGGGCAGTGAACTCTGTGGCGGAACTCTCTTACAATGCGTCAACGAAGCTCTTGTTGTCAGCGCATGAAGATTGGTCCTTACGATTTTGGGACCTTGAGAGTGGTGATCTTCGATATGTGCTCCCTACTATGGCCCTCATTGACAAAATTATTGTGCGGCCCGGTCTGAGCAGCCAGTTTGTCACGGTTAGTAAATTCAGGCCGCCCAACCTGGAGCTCTTCGTCGAGCTATGGGATATCAAGGTGAAGATCCTAGGTCCAGTCCTGACAATTCCCACGCGACAAAAAATTTCGGGATCGGTACTTTTTAATGCTGATGGCTCGGAAATGATCTTGGCATACGAGGACGGTGAAATTGATATAGTTCGTTGCGAAGAATCACTTCTCGCTGCACAGCTTCAGTCGAATGTCAATGACTTAATTGATGGTGGCATCGAAAAGGTCTTGTTTGCATTGTAAGCATAGAATATATCTTTTACTTGGCAATCTAAAAATTTAAAATCAACAGAGACTTGAATGACAGAGTAGAGTCTACACCTTGTTACCCATGTGAATTGAAAGATGCGAATGAGACTTTGTGCAGCCAGGTATTTTTTGACATAAGGTTTGAGCGCCTCTCGTCATTGAAGTCAAAAAAAATTGCATCGCGTGGCTATAGCAGACTAGTTCCGAGGTTGAAGCCATTCTGCTTGAGCGAAAACTTCCACGTAAGATTTGACCTAACAATTCGTGAGGGATTTAGAAAGAATGTTTTAAATAATCAAGTTCTACGTAATCCCTTACATAATATTGTACATGTGCTTGAAGTTAGATGTAAGTCTTTTTACTGCGCTCATGCGCTTCGACAGACTCAAAGAAACTTTGACACCAAATTGTCCCTTGGTCTAACTCTAAGGTCTCCTGGGATCTCTGTTCCGCGTATGGGGGATTCCTGCTCCAACGAAACACAGTCATGCGTGGCCAAGACCAACAATTCGAAGAAGCACTTTGTGGCCTCTCTTCTATCGCTGACTTTCACAGCGCTAGATGCGGACTTCCGCATCGTACCTAATGGGGCCTGTACATCAGGAGCAGTGTCTCTATCCATCAACTCATCGAGCGTTACCGCGGGCTTCTGATAGAAAAACTCTCTGAGATGCTCCGCTACCTGAGATGTGCTCTTAAGGTTTTCGGGTCCGGCGCTCAGCTCCTCACTTTCGTCCTCATTCTCAAGTTCACCTTCCTCTTGTCCATCATACACGTTATCCTCTGAATCGAGCCCCGGAAGTGAGATGTCAAGGTCCATATTAGAGTCCATGTCAAGGTCTAAGTCGCCTGATAAGTCTCCTGAGAAATCGGCATCATTTTGAGCCTCCTCGGTCTGCAATTCAAGACACCGCTGGCGAAGTTGTTCGTCAAGATTCCATATCTTTCTTTTCTTAGACTGAATCGGCGCAGCAAGCTCACTGATGAGATCCAATTTTTGCTGAGTGGTAAGCAGAAGGGTTAAGGCCTCTTCTGAAAAACGTCCATTTGTTTGTAACTGCTGAATTTCACGTAAAACATCGTTGGGAATGCCCCTTTCTAAGTCATCCTGGGAGTCCACGACTAATTTTCTTTTCGTCGTACGCACAACTCCTGAGTCTGAGATCCCAACGAGTCGTCTTGGTTCTCTCGTCTGTGGTGGAGTTTGTGCCTCGTGGGGACCATCTGAGTCATCATTGTCTGCTTGATTAGTCGTGTTACTTGTATCTAAGTCCAAGTCAAAAGTTACGTCAGGCAAACCGCTGACCAACTCGGACTGTTCATCGTTTCCTTCCTTTCCCTGTATGTCTAATACTGATTGGTCGACATCAGATAATGCAGTTTGGGCGTCACGCCCTACCTCGATCGAATTGTCCATGTCAAGATCGAAATCTAAATCTAAATCGATATCTGCTGCCATATCGGCATCAAGATCTGCATCGATGCCCTCACGACCCACTTCGACTGACCTGTCAATCTCAGCGGTTCCCTCGTTTTCGGGATCTAGTGTGCCTTGCGGAAGCTTAGCAACGGCCTCGGCGATTCTGTCAGATGCATCATCTAGTATAAGATCATCCTGATAAAAAAGGTCGTGTCCACTGATCTGGTCCTGAAGAGTGATTCTAGCCAAATTTGTAACAGTGGTTCTTTGTGGAGGAAGATTTATAGCGCTAGCGCCAGTGGCCGATGCAGACGCTAAAGAGGCACCACTGGCATACTTGAACGACGTTTTCAATTTATGTAACGTTTCCTGGATATCGTCCAAAAGATATTTCGTTTTTTTTGAGTAAATGCGCACAATTCCTAGAAGCAACTGGCCTGAGAGACGGAGGGTGATCGTATCCCTGGCATCGGAGTTCTGATTGTTAGGATTATTCGTCTGGGCCTGGCGCGTAGATACTAGGTTGGCGGAAGATACGAGATCGGTATTGAGGAACTGCTGCTTTGAAAGTTTCTTATCGTAATTTGAGGCGAGCCACACGTGTGAAAGTGGGCCCTGCCGTGCCACTAGTAAGCCTGACATAATGTTTTTAGGGGTGCCTTCTTTTGCAGTTAGTATTGAGAAAAACACCGGCGCATCGTAGGCAGGGCGCGCGTTGGTTGCGATTGATGGTATTGTCCACGTGACCTGGCTGGTACGCGCCGTTCAGCAAAACACGAGGGACGCGCCGGTCAAATCTGGAGATGGCAAATCATTAATAAGTGGATCGCGAGTATATTACTGGAGTATGAATGTAATAGGTATAAGCTTTAATGCTTGCTTTCATACCTTAAATGTTTTGACGTGTCTATTTTACAAATTCAAATTTCTTGCTTGAGTGATAAAAGTGCCAATTTGTGAATGGGGCAGAAACTGAGATGTTTTACGCAGGATGGAGGGGCAATTTTGTAAGAACTGCAAAACTTCAAACTTCGGAAAATGTCAAAAATTCCAAAATCAATTGTGAATATTGAAGGCCACAATGCTAGATTCTTGAGAAATCATAAGGCTTCGAAAATCATTGTCATTGCGTAAAGAAGCACATCGAAGCTGACATAGGAGCTATTAATAAAATTGTACTTCACACAGAGATCTATCATATGGCTTCTCCTGGGCTAAGGAAAGAAAAGTAGTGAAACGAAATGGCGAGCTTTAAATAAAATGGTCCTTTTATTTCAAATTCTCAATTGTGATAATTCAAGACATCTGCTTTGGTTTGATTTTTGCCTCAACGGTGTTCTTGCTATTTGTGCTCGCACAACTCCATAACTTGTCTGTTTCGTGATTAAAGACACCGAGATGCGCCATCTTTCACCAGTCTGTAATATTTCGATATCTCGATTCTCATTGCAAAGATCAAAATTGCCGCAATTCATTGCTCTCTGATACGTGAGGGAAGAAGAATTGTTTCGCCAGCCAATCTGGGTTGCCGCGCAAGCGTCAGGCTGGGAAGAAAAATTGTTTTTCAAAAAATCGAGACATAGTATTATCAAAAGTTTGAATAGCCCATGATTTCGCTTTCTAATCTTGTTCGACAGGTCATGTGATGAGATCATTCCTGCATGTATGCGTGAAACGATTTGCACCGGCATAGTGAGAACCTGGAACTCCACACTGATTTTTACCGCTCTAATTCAACCTTGCAAATACTCCCTTATTCCCCTCACTGCCTTATTTCAACAATATACTCAACAAAACAAAATGAATCTAGAAGACAGACTTAATCGGTCCTTCAATGAAATTCTTCGCACATCCGGCTATGTGTTCGAGATAATTAACAATAATAGGCGGCAGAGTAATCTTGTCGCGGGGCCCAATAATCAACTCATTCCTCCCCCAATGATGGAGCAGCTTTCTCAAAGGATCGCGGGCTTTGAGCTGATACTCGATGAAACCATAGCCAAATTTAATGATGTACCGTGGTGTATAGACCAAATATTGGAGAACAAGAAAAAAGAGGAGTTGGAGCGGCAACAGCGTGAGGAAGCAGAGCGAAAAAGAAAGGAAGAAGAGGCAGCGGCTATGATTGCAGAACAAAAGAAAAGAGAGGAGGAGGAGAGGTTGGCGCGCGAGAGGGAGAAGGAAAAGGAGATTGAAAGAGATAAAAAGGCCGCAGAGGAAGAGAAAGAAAAGGAACGCGAGAGAGCCCAGATGGCCAACCTGCGACAACAGCAAGATATACAGAGCTTTACACCTTATGGTAATCTGCAGCAAGGTACAAATGGGAATACGCAGAGCGATAACATCGACTCGAACTTTGATCTCGATATGGATCTCGATAAGGATTTTGACATTCCAAATCCATCGGATATTCTACTGATAAATTCCAAGACGCCCGACGTCAAGGATAGCAGGAGTGCACAGGATCCAGAAAACCTGAATATGGGCATGAACATGGGCGATTTGAACGATATGATGAAAGGCGGCGATTCCCTTTTGGACGGTTTAGATATGGAATTATTGGGTGAAGAATTTGGCGAGGGATTGGGAGGCACAGCTGGAGAGGAAGAGTTTGACGTGGAAAACTTCCTCAATCAGTTTTGATCTGATTATTAGGAGATTGGCGCTGCTATGTTTTAGTGCAAGGGATGAAGAAGTGACCTTGAGATTCTCCAGACTAACACAGATTATACTAGGCATTGAACGACAGAATATTGGAATCACTTAAATCACGAATAGTAAATGTGGTTACAACAATAAATATCAAATGGGAACTTATACTTTGATGAATCCGTGAATTCACGAAAGTAGGTCAATCTGGATGACTTCCCCGAGTATTAAAATCATCGCAATTTAAAACTGCTTAGTCAGCTTCAAGAGCCTGAAATCAGAAGAATGAGAAAAATTGCCAAAAGACTTTTGGGTGATCATATCAATCAAGATCTGGCTAAAGAGTTGAAAAGAATGACCATCACAAGCGATGGTTGATAATGCAAGAAGGAAAAGGTCTATCTGAAATTCAAAAAGGCATACGATGACATGCTTTCAATTAGAAGTTCTTCTATACTGGATTCTAAGCAGTAAAAAAAGCCGGAAACAAAGACCTCTTATGGCGGTGAATTTGCACCCGCGACACTCCTTTTATGGGACCAAGCCAACGACCAAATTGTAAAGATCAATGGTTACACATAAAGCATATGACGAGAATTTCCCGGGATAAGCCCAAAATAAGTCCAATGCTAGCTCATTTTCTCTTGTAAGAAATGAAAAAATCTCCCTAAAATTTTTTCCTCATGAATAGCTCTCTTATTTCTCTCCTCTTAGCTGGCCAATGAGAATGCGCGTCGGAGGTCGTGCGCATTACAACCCACTCTCGGGCGCGAACACCACCTTAGACTTATGCACTGACCCAGTGAAGACTTACATTATAGATCTATCTTCACATAATGTTCAGACAAACGTTGCGCCAGGTCGCAAGACAGACAACCACAGTTGCTCGTAGAACATACGCTACTGAGTCCGATGCGTTGAAATTGTCGCTCGCGCTTCCTCACCAGACCTTGTACTCCGAGTCCGAGGTCCAGCAGGTGAACTTGCCCTCGATCAACGGTGACTTGGGTATCTTGGCCAACCATATCCCTATTGTCGAGCAGTTGAGACCAGGTATCTTGGAGATCATCTCCAAGGGCGGTGAGACCGAGCAGTACTTTGTCTCGGGTGGTCTTGCTACTGTGCAGCCAGGCAACAAATTGACTGTTTCGGCCATTGAGGCATTCAAGCCAGAGCAGTTCGACGCTCAGGAGATCAAGACCTTGATTTCTGACGCACAGAAGAGAGCCGCGTCTTCTGACGAGGTCGCTGCCGCCGAGGCTGCGATTGAGTTGGAGGTTCTTGAGGCTTTGCAGCACGTTGCCAAATAAGTCAATCAGGAGAGTTCTGGAATCTCAACATGACTGTCAATGAAAGAATTTAAAGCTTTGTGAAGTACACGAGATTGAGAGGAGTTCATGTCATGGGAGATGAAGAAAAAAGAAAATGAGTAAGTATGAATAAATATCGTCACGAGAAAGCATCTAGATATTGATGAAGTAGAAACAGAGAAGAACAGAAGTAAAGGGTCTCAATGTTTGACTTTGATTGCCAATATGAAGTTCACGAGAAACTGGGGTTTGTGGGATTTGATATCATTTATCAATTCGGAGCCTCTCCAATGCGAAAACTTTGCATGCTAGGTAACTAAAATCTTGCATCCAAAAGCTGTAACACACTTCCAAAAATTTCTTTTCCCTTTAACTTCTTTTCAGATTCGTAGAATTCTTTCAAAACTCGCGGTTGGTGTATTTAATAAAAAAAAACCCCGTTTCATTCACCGTCATCAAATCTCCAACTGGCCCCAAAACGCGAAGAATCGATCTCTGGTTAGGCCTGCGTGAGGTTCATCCGCAATGCAGGCCGCGTTGAAAAAAAGAGCCTGTGCTATCTGTAAGCTTGATATTTCCTGAAAAGGCATTTTATATCTGGCACAATGTCTCTCTCGTCTAAAGAAGCGTTTTCCAAGCTTCCGCAAAAACTCCACAACTTTTTCATTCGGTACCCGCCCCGGCCGTTTGCTTCATATGCTGAGAAGCCTTCTACGATAAGTGACCCGGCGAGAAACCCATTTTTACCCAACAAGAATACCGAGACGGGAAAATGGCATTCGGCAAAAGTTGGCTTGAGAAAGTCGGCCGACTTATTCAAAATGGCAAGAAAGTTCGGTCTAGAGGAACTTTTGCCCCCTGTTCCTCACCGTAAATTCTACGAGGACAAGTACTACAACAAGAACTGGATGCGGGGTGTGATGTTCCAGAAGAAGCAGAAATGGGAGCGGGAGCTTCCGGAAAAGCTCGAAAAACGCAAAGTGGCGATGGAAAACATGGATGCCACGATTCTCGCGGCCAGACCATCGTACAAGAAGCAGCTCGAAAAGAGGGAGAAGAACAAGAAAACGTGGTTTTAATGGTTCTTCTGGTGATAGAAGTAATTGGAGTGTTGTTTCCAAAATTGTCGTTGTAAATAGAATAATATCAAATGGAGTGAACGTGAGAATTGGGCCTTCGCCGCTAAGCGTTGCATTGCCTTAGTAGAATTCAAATGTACGGCATGTTTCACCATGCAGAGCGACTAGATAGAGGTGCTAAAGTGGAGAAGTTTTATGGCCAATGATAAGCCCTGAGGAGTTCTCTATTTGCGAAACTATCTACTTATCGATGAGATAGGATATCTATTTTTTGATCTATCAAAATCCAAATAAGATTTGATCACGAATTTCAATAGCAACGGACGATGAATACTATTATCACTCACAAAAGTACACGGAGATCTCAATCAGCGGTATTGGGTTCGAGATCTGGTCCAGATTTAGAAGATCCTGTCTTCTTCATCTCATGGATATACCAGTCCCTGAAAATACCTCTTTGGATGGATGCGATCTACTCATCTATGCATGATCCGTCACCCTGCTATACTTCCTTCCTTTCAACCTTTCCTCTTACTCAAAATGCTCTTTTCCCCTTTCTGAATGGCTTCTTGCGATCAGAGACGACCTTGCCCGGACCAGCGCCTGGGCCTTTTATCTTAGTGGCGCTCTTTGCTAGCAAGCTTTCGATATTGAGATCGTCGGGAAGCAAAATCTGACGGATCTGATTTCCCCTTATGTTCATGAACTGCATGAGCTGCGGGTCACGGTGTGGCTGGATGAGCTTTATGTTTTTCAAGGAGATATTCATCAGCGGAGAGCACGAAAGCACTTGCCCATTGACGGAGCTGCCGTTCTTGAGTTCCACGGTGACCAGCTGGTTCGTCGCAGAGGGCAAGTTCATTAAAAATCGCACAAGTTTCATTTTTTATATAGTGATAAAATTGAGAATGATGTTGTAGGATATAGATTGGGTAATACCAAACTTTCAGTCGAACGCGCCAGGTCCTGAAGCGCGAGTTACTTCAGGGCCAAGCGATGCGATTGTTTCTGGACTGGAAGCGGAGCCGGCCCTTAGCCGTAAATAATTAGACATAGCACTCACCACTTAACTTCCCATTCATTTTTCTGAAAAGAGAAAGAGGAAACTAGCGTTTCGTGCTTAATAAGTCAAAAGCATTTCTGAAATTTGTTTGCGGTAGCAATTTTCAATTTTTGAAAAGAAAAGAATGCTCTTTCCAAAACCACCTGCGTCCCGTTTATGAGCGCCCCGATTATGCTGGCGTGGCCTGAACGCGGCCGCGCACTGTACTTCAAGGCTCGAGCCAGAACCGGCGCGCTACGTTAACAATTTAATTACAATCTTTTGCAATAACCACAATCACTTTGGCAAACGAGGAACCTCGTCGAATTAAAACTTTGCTCTAGAATTCGCCTTTTTTGACTGAATAGGAGTGGCTCGAAATGGCCGGCCTCACCGATCATCTCCTATCGATCCCGCCTGTCACTCGGTTCTTCCTTATAGTGACTATCGCGGTTTCGCTTGGAATTTCCGTCGATATTCTCTCTCCTGCAAAGCTCATTTTCACTCCGGATTTTGATAGACCGGTGGTAAAATTAGCTCTGGGTGCTGTGGCAAAAACAAGCTTTTTCGCAGCCGTGAAGAAAACTATCCCGTCATCCTACAAATTGTTCACTTCCTTTTTCGTTGTCGACGGGATCAAAGATAATGGCGTGCGGGTCCTTTTAAATGTCTATCGTTTTTACACATTTTCAAACTATTTGGAGAACTCTCAAGGCAGATTCAAAGGAAATTTCCCCGATTATCTCTGGTTCGTTTTGGTGAGCGGCGGGTTTCTCGTAGTAATCAACTTCGTGTTCGCATACTTTGGCTTTTTCACGCTTTATCATCATTCACAACTTCTGTCGTGTATGACTTACCTATGGCTGCGTACATCGATGAACTCGGTGATCAATTTCCTCGGAGTGGTTCCTATAAAAGCTTATTACTTGCCTCTTTTCGATCTAGGCATGGCGATTATGTCAGGTGGCTATCATCCTGCTGACTCGTTTGCGGGGATGTTGGCGGGATATATCTATGAGTGCATCCAGCTGGATACCCTTCCTATATACAATTTGATACCTGGAGCCTACGGGAAAAGTGATGCTCAACCAGATGGCAGAAGGGTTGGTTTCAACGTGGACACCCAGATTTCCTCCACTACTTTTCTTCCATCGATCTTCGATTTGGGCTACTGGAAGGCACCGACATTCTTTTACAAGCTTCTCAAGTATCCGATCAATACTTCTGTAAGAAGCACAGCGTTCACTGAACAGAATAGCCATTACTTTCAAAATGCGGCCAAACCAAAAGCCGCGTACGTAAAGCCAGAGACTAATGGAAACTTCAAAGGGAAGGGCCATAGATTGGGGACATAGATTGTTATGTGATTTCCAATGATAAGGACAAGAAAGAGGTCCCCCATTTTTTTTTATAGTGAATAGAATAGAATGATTTTTCCCATAGTAACACGATTCATATCAACTGCATAAACACGCTGTGAAACTCTTCCTCAATTCTTGGAAATCCAAGTGAACAGTAACTGTTAAAGCTCTCATAAAACTTATCCAAACAATTTGAAGTCGTCATACCAAGAAAAAAAAATAAAGTTCAGCTCTAATTTCGAATTCTTGAATACTCGACTGTATGCAGAAAAACTTTCCAGTCAAATCAACTGAATTCGTTAAGCCTTGAAGCTTCTCGATTCTTGACCTTCAATTCATGGCTAAAATGGGTCAAAATTGTTCATATTATTCGATAAAACACACATGCAAACCATTAAGTTTTCATGGACTCTCGATCGAGACACTTGCCTGTGAAACCCGGGAGATGTACACAGACTTCTCGCAATATGCAGGTAAATTCGCCTTCAACGAAAAAGGCCTACAATCTTTTTCTCTTCAAATAAAAAGAAACGTCAAGTTCCAAAAGCTTTTTAGATTCATGAATATCTTGACGGTAGCTAGAGAAAAATGATGAATTTTGGGGCCACGTTCGTCTACCATTGTGCAGGAATAAGCCTTAAATTGAGACATCCATTTCATACAACTATATCAAAATCGACACACAAAATCCATTGAAAGTGATGGTTGATATTGATAAGGGAAGATAATACTCAAGCTTCTAAATCATAGTAAGTTTTAATGCAGCAAAATTGCTGGAAACGAGGCTTTGTCAAGTGTGACGTAGGGGTGCTGCATGCATGAAAATACGTTAGTATGGCGCGATAAGGCCCACCATGCTCATCTAAAGCACTCCACAACAACAGGCCAGCGTCAGCGGTTAAATCCAGACAAATAGAGAGATTCCAGCTCACAGAAGAGGAGAAATAGAGCATTAATTTAGAGATCTTTGAGGCAATCGAAAACTGAGCAATTTATCATCTGTTCTGCTGATACAATTCTTTAAGCGACTGCACTAAGAACGATGTCTGAGAGTCTTCGTCCTCTGAGATCTGTTCTGGCTCAGGGCGACCATACGGCGCTGCTGGTTTCTGACCTGCCCTCGCGGAAACCCAAAACTCCAGCATTAAGACGCAATAGATCGCTTGTTCGGCCCCTGGCAAGAAGACGTACATCCTCGGTGAACGGCAAACTTATTTATTCTGTAGATGACGACATAAACTATGAGCTGGATGATGACGACGGAGGCGAGGAGCGAATTTCCAAACGCGATAAAAAATATTTTGATGGCTACAATGATGCAATTAGAGATTTACAGCATAATCACAAGGGCCGGGGAAAGCACGTGGATTCCGGCGCGCCGAGCCCCATCGATCATGAATTTCACAGAGACCAGAAGGATCTTAGAGTAAAGGAACTGAAAGATAGAGATATTAAAGATCACGTAAAGGATAAAGATAGAGAGCTTCATCTGACTTCCCTGAGAAAGGGAATCTTGCATAGAACAGAGCCAATCACCGAAAGGGAAGAGGGAAGTGTGGACGACGAATCCGAGCACGAAGATTCATTTAATGACAATGACGACAATGCTTCTACACATTCGTCAGAATCGCTCAATTCGCTCGAGTCGCTCAATTTGAAGGCCAGACAGGATGCGATCAATTCGACCCACCCTTTCGGTATCAAGATCTGGAAACCTTCGATTTACAAGAAAAACCGTTCGGTGGCGCTCCGTGCAGATGAGGACATTCACGACTTCGACCCTCGACGGCCCACAGGTCGTATTTTCTTCGGTGTTTATCTATCAAACTATCTCTGGAGTTGTACTTTCGGACTCCTTCTTTCGGTACTTTGCTTTCTCGGGGCAATTCTTGTGTTCGTATTCTCTGGATTTGCCTGGCACCGCCATCTGAGGCCGTATGTAAAGCTTTTGATCCAGTTGGGACGGTATTGGTTCCATCCCTTTGGAAAATTTGTTCTTCTCAATCAAGACGAGAATTACCTCGAGGAGGATGAGTTGGATGGAAGATCGATCTCTGAGTTTCACCGGTGGAGACTCCAGGATGAAGGCCGGCTTTTCTTCGCGCCTCCGCGCCGGATGACCAATGCCGAGTCCAGACCTTTGCTCAAGGATCACAAGGGTCGGCCGTGGCGCGACATTTACGAGTCGACGGCAGAGAATGAGGGCAACAGTACAACAGAAAACAATGCCATCGACGAGGAAAATGAAAACGGAGACTCCCCTCAGGAGATCGATGGCAATGATATCAAAAAGAGATTCTTCGGCAGAGGAAGCTGGTCGTCTGGACGGCTCATGTTCTACTTGTTTTTCTACGGTGTTTTGCAGCCACTCTCGTTTGTCACTGCCGCCGTTTGCTGGCTCTTTGTATTCACCATCCCTATGTTCAATCTCAACAAGATTTTGTGCGAGCACGTGCGGCGTAGACCTTTGGCGCTTCATTTTGTGAAAGAGAAGGATTACTACCAGAGAGCGGCAGCAAAGGGGAAAACTAAGAAACAGTCGATTATTTTGTGTACTTACAGATGTTGTGGTCTTCACTACTACAAGTATACCCTCGGAGGTACAAACATCTTCTTTTTCAATTTACTCTCCGTGGTGATCTTTGTGATTCTTGATTACTACGTTTTGAAAGAGGGTCTCAAATGGGACGTTTGGTATACGGACGCCTCCTTCTTGTTCTTCGGATGTCTATTCTCGGTGATCCCTCTTGCTTACTTCATTGGCCAGGCCGTGGCGTCGATCTCGGCGCAGTCTTCGATGGGGGTTGGTGCCGTAATCAATGCATTTTTCTCTTCGGTAGTGGAGATTTTCCTCTATTGTGTCGCTTTGAATCAACTGAAAGGAAAACTTGTGGAAGGATCGATGATTGGGTCTATTTTGGGCGGTGTCTTACTCTTACCGGGTCTCTCCATGTGCGGTGGAGCTCTCAAAAGAAAAACGCAGCGTTACAACCCCAGATCTGCAGGAGTGTCTTCGACCATGCTTCTTTTTGCGATGGTGATTATGTTTGCTCCTTCTTTGTTTTACCAGATGTACGGTACTTACGAAATACGCTGTATTGGATGCGCTCATAAGTCATATGATGACTGCTCGCAATGTCAGTTTGTACAGCCAGCATTGAACTTGGACCATCTTTATTACGCTGTACTTCGTCCGTTCTCTATTCTCGTGGCCGTGGCGCTATTTATCGCTTATATCTGTGGAATGTACTTCACCTTGAAGACACACGCGTCATTGATCTGGGCGACAAACTCACACGAGCAGCAGGCCAACCAAACGAGAAAAGAGATGAATGCTTTAAGATCACCGAGTGTCATAAGTCTCGATCAGCATAATACGCCAAAGGTTCGCCCCAGTCCTCGACTCGAACCGTCTTCTTCGAGAGCAGGTCATTCGCACGAGGGGGCCCGCAAAAGAAACCCCCAAACGCCCAAATTGGGACCAGCAGAACATACACATAAAGATTCTGAGGCTGACATCACCGTGAGCGACGAAAGTGGCGGCCACGACGCTCCGAACTGGTCGAATACAAAATCCTCGGTCATTTTGCTCGGATCGACAATCCTCTACGCAATTATTGCCGAGATTCTTGTGGACAATGTCGATGCGGTGCTCTCAAACTTTCCAATCAATCCGAAATTTCTCGGCTTGACGGTATTTGCATTGGTACCAAATACAACGGAATTCGTCAATGCCATCTCGTTCGCTGTGGGTGGCAATGTTGCCTTGTCGATGGAGATCGGAAGTGCGTATGCTCTCCAGGTGGTGCTCATTCAAATTCCCAGCTTGGTAGTGTATTCCGTCGTCACTGGGGCAGTTGATCCCGAGAAAATCTTCACCCTCATTTTCCCTCGCTGGGACGTTGTTGCCACCCTCGTATCGATCTATCTTTTCACCTACGTCTACGCCGAAGGCAAATCCAATTACTTCAAGGGCGTCATTTTGGTGCTCAGTTATATTGTCGTATTGGCAGGCTTCTACTTGGACGATGTTGTGGCGGACTTCGATGGGTTCTCCATGAATGGATCAATGATGGCAATGGTATCAAACTTAGCTGCTAGATAAATTAGCATAAAACTTTTTTGGAAAAAAGAAGGAAAAAATTTCTGTATGATACCGTCTATGTACTTATCTATATACGAAAAATCAATCTCTAACAATGTATACTCTGCTCTCGTATGGAGACAAGACGGCAGGAGTAACTTCCTTTTCGTTGGTGAGGACCAAGTCCAACTCACCCTCGACCTGCGGCGAAAAGTCAATAGGGTCCTTCGTGAAGTTCAATACCACGTATGCGGTCTTACCGTCCAACTTCTTCACGTACGAGAACACCTGCTGGTTGTCGAAGTCCAAGATCTCAATCGAACCGTAGATCAAAAGATCCTTGTATTCTTTACGCACCAGCAACGCCTTCTTATAGAAGTTGTACAACGAGTCGGGATCGTTGATCTGCGAGGCAGCATTGACCTCCTTGTAGTTGTCGTTGACCCTCATCCATGGTTTGCCGGTGGAAAATCCTGCATTCTCAGTGCTGTCCCATTGTACTGGTGTTCTAGCATTATCTCTACCGACCAAGTTGATGTTTTTCATCAAGTCTTTCAAGTCACCGTCGCCGTGCAACTCGATATACTGCTTGTAGTAGTTGACGGAGTTGATGTCCAAGTACTCAGAGATGTCCCAATCCTTGGAAACGTTGGTCATTCCGATTTCTTGGCCCTGGTAAATGAACAAGGTTCCGGTCAAGGTCGTGAGCAAAGTCGCCAACATCTTACCACTTCTGAAGCGGAACTCCGGAGAGTCGTTGGCGAAACGGGTTATGGCACGCGGCTGGTCGTGGTTCTCAAGGAAACACGTCGCCCAGGCGTCGGTGCCCTCGGCGAAAGACGACATGTTGTGTACTGCCTGTTTGAAATCTGTGAGCAGGAAAGGTTCGTTGAGGAATCTGTCTCCCGGGTTCGAGCCCAACTCCACGATGTCAAACAAGAACATCATGTTCATTTCCTTCTCTTGAGCGCTCACGTACTTCAACGCGTCCTCACGGTTCGAGTGGCCTACTTCGCCAACAGTCATCGCATCATACTTAGAAGTGACCTTCTCGAACATCTCCTTGTGGAACTCGTGTATTCTAGGGCCACTCTGGTGGAAGTCACCGCATGGTTGCCATTCCTGGTCAGGGAACACGATGGGCGCGTCAGGGAACGACTGCACCTTCGAGTACATACCGGCGGTGTCGATTCTGAAACCATCAACACCCTTCTCAAACCAGAAGGTCAATGCAGAGTCGTAAATGGCCTGTCTGGTCTCCGGGTTTTCCCAGTTAAGATCTGGCTGCGACTTGGCGAAGAGATGCAAGTAGTACTCGTCGGTGGCCTCGTCATACTCCCAGGCCGAGCCAGAAAAGTACGAGAGCCAGTTGTTTGGAGGGTGTCTGTTACCCTGCTCATCGTATCTGGCCGGTTTCCAGATGTACCAGTCTCTCTTGGGAGAATCCTTAGAGGAGCGCGATTCCTCAAACCACTTGTGTGCCGAGGAAGTGTGATTAATAACCAAATCCAAGATCAACTTCATGCCACGAGAATGAACCTCGGAGATCAATTTGTCCATATCTTCCAAGGTACCGTACTTTGGATAGACGTTCTCGTAGTCGGAGACATCGTAACCCATGTCATCTTGAGGGGAGTCGAACATGGGAGACAACCAGATAACGTCGATACCCAAGTCTTTCACGTAGTCCAAGGTGGAGATGATTCCTGGAATGTCACCAACTCCATCGCCATTGGAGTCCTTGTAGGACGCAGGCCAGATCTGGTATACAGAGGCGTCTTTCCACCAAATATAGTTAGGGGACATTGTGCTGGTAGATGTGAAAAAAAGTGAAAAGTGAAGCAATCAGTGATTTGATTGAGAAGCTATGAGAAGCAATAATGAAAAAATCAGTAAATTCTTCCAGCGCGGGATGCTCAAGCTTTATACCAGATCTCAAGGTGGGGGCGCCGTACGAAAAATCGGATCTGCAGTAATGACGAAACGGAGACTTCCCCGGATTCTAGTGCGCGCTTGCACATAAGACCATGCCACGGTGCGTTCACGCGGCAAAATCTTTGCGAAATTATTCCGAGTTTTTGCGAGTTTTTGCGACGTTTTTGCGCGCCGCCAAGACCAATGCTGTTTGGGTGCGGGGGAACAGGAACGAGAGTGGGGTATTTTTGAGAATTGTGGACCGATCGTTGACTGGGATGCCAAGAATACCGATTTTCACGTTTCTTTTTCTTTATGTCTCATGACGAAATGAGGTTTTGCAGAATTCTTGCAGCAAACATGAACATTTCTCGAATTGCAATAAGACAATGGCGAAAGGCGTAGCAATCACATGTGTGCCTCGCAATGCAAATTATAAAAGAACGAACTACAATAGTACGTGTCGGGTTTTAGCCGAAGCTGCAGCGAGGGCTAAAGCTGTAAAAACGATTTCGATGAAAACAGAAGTTAGCGCTCGCGAAATTCACCAACAATGGGGCGTTCGACTGGGGATCGGAATGGGTGCCTTACACCGCGTAAACGTGGGGGTGAGAACATCAATGCGCTTCTCCTCATATTTTTGATTTTTTTCGTCGAATCTCTTCGTCACTATGATTTATTTCCTTTCGAATTTCAGATTCACTTCAAATAACATGATAATGCCGAGATGGTATGGTTTGAAAATATGATTTCCGGTAGGCACATAAGCCATGAATTGAAATCTTCTCAATTTTAAAGTAATAATTCACTATTTTCAAAATTTTCAAATTCGTCTCTCAATTCGATTTCATTTTAAAGATTGCTGGGCAACTATGGTCGTGATTTTCACGACTATTAGTAATCGCTCAAAGCTTTCATAAAAAGAATCCATGTGCTAGAGACAGGGGTGAGGACGCAGTTTTGGAAACGCCCAAATGATCTTGAGAATTTCATTCTATTTCGATACCAGCGAGAACAATTCGCCTTTTGATGATGAAAGATGGACATCACTTTTCATGAAAAATCGATATCTTTTCCAAAATTTGATTATCAAAACGTTTCTGAAGGAAAGCTAAGTTGAGAAATCAGAGAACATCATATCAAATTTCCATATGCCGGGATTGATCATTTACTATCAGTGCTTCTCATTTCCTTGCAATAACCGGATTCCGTACTTTTGTATAGACAGAGCAACACAATGAGAATTGAGGCCGATGAAATTTTCGTTTATCATTCAAGACGGGCAGGGCGGCATAAGAAATAATGATTCAATAAATTACGCTCTCTTACTCACTCTCTTTCACAGCGCCCATACCAAACCAACATCCTCAATCTGAAATTACAGGTGATATTAGGAGAAGAAGCAAGTTCTAAAGTCTTATTTTTATTTCTCAGCGTCCGACTCATTGATACCGACTCTGTATTATAAAAAAAAAATTGTCGAGTAAGCTACGCGAGCGGCATGAATATTCCGCATTCTCGAGATCTCGTGCAGTACCTTCAAAACAAAGTGGGGTTGAGTGATTGACGAATGAAAATGGTATAAAAAAGCTTATTAACTAGCCAAAATTTCAATGCAAGGAAAAATTCAAATTGAAAAAAATTATCATTCAATGTATTCACCTATGTCCTTTTCGCAGCAGTAAAATAATCAGATTTACTGCGTCTCCAGTATGAAATTTACTCAGCATAAACCCGTAACCTGCGTAATAGATGGTCCGCGCCGCCACCGACGTTCTCACGATTTTTTCCAGCGGCTATCGACTTTAAACATTCACCGGTAGACTTCCCAACCCGTCGAATCATAACCAATCACCGAAAACCGTCAATCACGTGTCCGGTATTTTGAATTTGGTTTGCAGAGGTCGAAGCTCTTGTTGTTTATCTTCTCGTTTTTTCGGTTCTCAGGGTTCCCGAAAGTCACATAATCGAGGTTGAAGCGTGAGAATTTTCACGCCGTGAATAAAGGGATAACACACACCTGGTCTAACAAGTCGAGGAATAAAATAAAAAAAACAAAAAAAAAGACTTATTGCTTGGATCGTTTTTTCCAATTTGGATTAAAGTTTTTCATCAGAATTTCCGTTGGAAACTTACATTCCGCTAATCGGATTCAGGATAATTTCGGTTTCATCTCGGCAAGATTTGTATTATACATTACCACATAGGCGGCACTTCCGTATAGAACTTTTTAAGTTATCATGAGTCGTCAATTTCCATATTCCAGCGCACCGCTTCGGTCGGTGAAAGAGGTATGTTTTCTTTCGAGTTCCTTGTTGATCTTTTCCCAGTAGCCTTCACGCATTGTCTTACTTTGTATCAGCACTAACATCTTAGGTTCAATTCGGATTATTGTCCCCCGAGGAAGTTCGAGCCATATCGGTCGCTAAGATCGAGTACCCTGAAACTATGGATCAGACCACTAAGAAGCCTCGTGATGCTGGTTTGAATGATCCTCGTTTAGGTTCAATTGACCGTAATTTCAAGTGTCAGACATGTGGTGAAGACATGGCGGAGTGTCCGGGACATTTCGGGCATATCGAATTGGCCAAGCCTGTGTTCCACATTGGGTTTATTGCTAAAATCAAAAAGGTGTGCGAGTGTGTTTGCATGCACTGTGGCAAACTTCTAGTGGATGACTCCAACCCATTGATGGCACAGGCGATTCGAATTCGCGACCCAAAGAAAAGATTCAACGCTGTTTGGAACGTATGTAAGACGAAGATGGTATGTGAGGCTGACACGATCAACGAGGAAGGTCAAGTGACCGCGGGCAGAGGTGGGTGTGGTCACACTCAGCCCACCGTCCGCAGAGACGGATTGAAGTTGTGGGGTACGTGGAAGCAGAACAAGACCTACGACGAGAATGAACAGCCCGAGCGCCGGTTGTTGACTCCTTCTGAAATTTTGAGCGTATTTAAACATATTAGCGCCGAGGATTGCCATAAGTTAGGTTTCAACGAGGACTACGCCCGCCCTGAGTGGATGATGATTACAGTGTTGCCTGTTCCCCCACCTCCTGTAAGACCTTCGATCGCCTTCAATGACACTGCCAGAGGAGAGGATGACTTGACATTTAAGTTGGCTGATATCCTCAAGGCCAGTATCAATGTACAACGCTTAGAGATTGACGGATCTCCTCAACACGTAATCAGTGAATTCGAAGCCTTGTTGCAATTCCACGTGGCAACGTACATGGACAACGATATTGCTGGACAGCCGCAAGCTCTTCAAAAGACAGGTCGTCCGATCAAATCGATTAGAGCTAGATTGAAGGGTAAGGAGGGAAGATTGAGAGGTAACTTGATGGGTAAGCGTGTGGACTTCTCTGCACGTACAGTCATTTCGGGAGACCCCAATCTTGATCTTGATCAAGTCGGTGTACCTATTTCTATCGCCAGGACTTTATCGTACCCGGAGGTCGTTACCCCGTACAACATTCACAAGTTGACCGAGTATGTGCGTAATGGTCCGAATGAGCATCCTGGTGCGAAGTACGTGATTCGTGATACCGGTGACCGTATCGACCTTAGGTACAATAAGAGAGCCGGAGACATCGCGTTGCAGTACGGGTGGAAAGTTGAGCGTCATTTGATGGACGATGACCCAGTATTGTTTAACCGTCAGCCTTCCTTGCATAAAATGTCTATGATGGCACACAGAGTCAAGGTTATGCCTTATTCTACTTTCAGATTGAACTTATCTGTCACGTCGCCATACAATGCCGATTTCGATGGAGACGAGATGAACTTGCATGTCCCACAGTCACCTGAAACTAGAGCTGAAATGTCTCAAATCTGTGCTGTGCCTTTGCAAATTGTGTCGCCTCAATCTAACAAGCCTGTCATGGGTATTGTGCAGGACACATTGTGTGGTATTCGTAAGATGACGTTGCGTGATAATTTCATCGATTATGAGCAAGTAATGAATATGTTGTACTGGATTCCTAACTGGGATGGCGTGATCCCACCTCCAGCAATTCTCAAGCCAAAGCCAATGTGGTCTGGTAAGCAATTGTTGTCGATGGCGATTCCTAAGGGTATTCATTTACAGAGATTCGACGACGGAAGAGACATGCTCAGTCCAAAGGATCTGGGTATGCTTATTGTTGATGGAGAGATTATTTTTGGTGTCGTTGACAAGAAAACGGTCGGTGCCACGGGCGGAGGATTAATCCACACGGTCATGAGGGAAAAAGGTCCCCAGGTCTGTGCCCAACTTTTCAGTTCCATCCAAAAGGTTGTGAATTACTGGCTTTTACACAACGGTTTCTCTATCGGTATTGGTGATACGATCGCTGATAAGGAGACGATGCGTCAAGTCACATCTACAATTCAAGAGGCCAAGCAAAAGGTGCAAGAGATCATTTTGGATGCTCAGCAAAATAAACTTGAGCCTGAGCCCGGTATGACTTTGAGAGAATCGTTTGAGCATAACGTTTCGCGTGTGCTTAATCAAGCTCGTGATACGGCTGGTCGTTCAGCTGAAATGAACTTGAAAAACCTGAATAATGTGAAGCAGATGGTGACCTCTGGATCGAAAGGTTCCTTTATCAACATTTCGCAGATGTCGGCTTGTGTCGGTCAGCAGATTGTTGAGGGTAAACGTATTCCTTTCGGTTTTGGTGACCGTACTTTGCCGCATTTCACTAAAGATGACTATTCTCCAGAGTCGAAGGGTTTCGTCGAGAACTCTTATCTCAGAGGCTTGACACCCCAAGAATTCTTCTTCCACGCTATGGCTGGTAGAGAAGGTCTTATTGATACGGCCGTCAAGACAGCAGAAACTGGTTACATTCAACGTCGTTTGGTTAAAGCGTTGGAGGATATCATGGTGCACTACGATGGTACCACCAGAAACTCGTTGGGTGACATTATTCAGTTCGTCTATGGTGAAGACGGAATTGATGCCACGTCCGTCGAAAAGCAGACTGTGGACACCATCCCTGGGTCTGATGCTTCCTTTGAAAAGCGTTACAGGATTGATGTTTTGGATCCATCCAAATCCATCTCTGAATCCTTATTAGAGACAGGAAAGCAAATCAAGGGTGACGTGAAGGTTCAAAAGATTTTGGATCAAGAATACGGCCAATTACTCAATGATCGTAAGTTTTTGAGAGAGGTGGTGTTCCCCAACGGTGACTACAACTGGCCATTACCGGTCAATTTGCGTCGTATTATTCAAAATGCCCAACAGATCTTCCACAGCGGTCGCCAGAAAGCCTCGGACTTGAAGTTGGAGGAAATTGTCGAAGGTGTTCAATCCTTATGTACAAAACTTCTTGTTCTCAGAGGCAATACCGACCTCATTAAGGAGGCTCAGGAAAACGCCACTTTGTTATTCCAGTGCTTGTTGAGATCCAGATTGGCCGCTCGTCGTGTCATTGAGGAATTTAAACTCAACAGGATTTCGTTCGAGTGGGTTTGTGGAGAAATTGAGTCTCAATTCCAAAAGTCGATCGTGCATCCAGGTGAAATGGTTGGTGTGGTAGCCGCACAGTCTATTGGTGAGCCAGCCACCCAGATGACATTGAACACTTTCCACTATGCCGGTGTGTCTTCCAAGAACGTGACTCTCGGTGTCCCTCGTCTTAAGGAAATTTTGAACGTCGCTAAGAACATCAAAACACCTGCTCTTACAGTTTACTTGAATCCTGATATTGCATCTGATATCGAGAAAGCCAAGGTTGTTCAATCTGCGATTGAGCATACTACTTTGAAGAACGTTACTTCTTCGACAGAGATCTACTATGACCCAGACCCAAGAAGTACCGTTATCGAGGAGGATTATGACACTGTTGAGGCCTATTTCGCCATTCCGGATGAAAAGGTTGAAGAGACTATCGACAATCAGTCACCTTGGTTGCTTCGTCTTGAATTAGACAGAGCTAAGATGTTGGACAAGCAATTGACCATGGCTCAAGTGGCTGAAAAGATCTCGCAAAACTTCGGTGAAGATTTGTTTGTCATTTGGTCCGACGACACGGCTGATAAATTGATCATTCGTTGTCGTGTCATCCGTGACCCTAAGTTGGAAGAGGAGGGCGACCACGAGGAAGATCAGATTTTGAAGAGAGTCGAGGCTCATATGTTAGAGACGATTTCGTTGCGTGGTATTCCCGGCATTACAAGAGTCTTCATGATGCAACATAAGATGAGCACACCTGATGCGGATGGTGATTTCCTGCAGAAGCAGGAATGGGTCTTAGAAACCGATGGTGTTAACTTGGCTGAAGTCATTGCTGTCCCTGGTGTTGATGCGTCCAGAACTTACTCGAATAACTTCATTGAGATTCTTTCTGTTCTTGGTATTGAGGCCACACGTTCTGCATTGTTCAAGGAAATTCTTAATGTCATTGCTTTCGATGGTTCTTATGTCAACTATCGTCATATGGCCTTGCTTGTGGATGTGATGACAGCACGTGGCCACTTAATGGCCATTACTCGTCACGGTATCAATAGAGCTGAGACGGGCGCTTTGATGCGTTGTTCGTTCGAAGAGACGGTTGAAATTTTGTTGGACGCAGGTGCTGCAGCGGAGCTCGATGACTGTCGTGGTATTTCCGAGAATGTCATTTTGGGTCAAATGCCACCTTTGGGTACGGGTGCTTTTGATGTGATGGTTGATGAAAAGATGTTGCAAGAAGCTAACGTTAATACTGACGTTGGCGTTGCGGGACAAGCAGACGGAGGCGCTACACCTTACAGAGACTACGAGATGGAGGATGACAAGATTCAATTCGAAGAGGGTGCTGGATTCTCACCAATTCACACGGCGAACGTGTCGGATGCATCTGGATCGCTCACTTCGTACGGAGGACAACCATCGATGACTTCACCAACGTCGCCATTCTCATTTGGTTCCACATCTCCAGGATATGGTGGGGCCACGTCGCCAGCATACGGAGCAACTTCGCCAACGTATTCGCCAACGTCGCCACAATACTCACCTACATCACCAAGTTACTCGCCAACATCACCAAGTTACTCACCTACGTCGCCTAGTTACTCGCCAACTTCGCCTAGTTACTCACCAACTTCGCCTAGTTACTCACCAACTTCGCCAAGTTACTCGCCTACTTCGCCTAGTTATTCACCAACTTCGCCAAGTTACTCTCCGACGTCGCCAAGTTACTCACCAACTTCGCCAAGTTATTCACCTACTTCGCCAAGTTACTCACCAACTTCACCAAGTTACTCGCCAACGTCTCCAAGTTACTCCCCAACTTCGCCAAGTTACTCACCTACTTCGCCAAGTTACTCTCCGACGTCGCCAAGTTACTCACCAACTTCGCCAAGCTATTCACCAACTTCGCCAAGTTACTCACCAACCTCCCCTCAGTATTCGCCTACGTCGCCAAGCTACTCGCCTACTTCGCCGCAATACTCACCCACGTCGCCAAGTTACTCCCCAACTTCGCCACAATATTCACCCACTTCTCCTCAGTACTCGCCTACTTCTCCGCAGTATTCGCCAGGCCTGCCATCATACTCGCCAGGTTCACCGCTGTACTCTAGTGAGAAGAAGGATGAGGGAAAGAAGTGAGCGAATGAAACAAATGTATAAATACTTAAGCATGATATATCTGCTTTTTAACTTTGGGAATAAATAAAAATATAATGGAGATAAATTAAGTGCAATTTAGTTTTGAAGTAAATATACATGTCGATAACGAAGATTAAAGATGAGCATGTCCTGCACAGACGTGGTCCATCTCTAGTCACATGACCTCATCGTAACCCCAGTAATTGAAATTGACCATAAGAAAGCTTCGAATTCAAACTTTAATATGTCTAAAGCTACGCCTGGTGCGGGATCTATTCGGGACATTGAGCAGAAAAAACGCGACGTGTTTAAGCCTTTGCTCGAGAATCCATTCACAAAGGGTGCAGAATGGCCCATAGTGGAGAAAGCTGCAGCAGATGTGATCATGGATTACTTGACCCAGATGCTATCAGGATATGGTAATTACTTGGAGCTACTAAAAGCAGACAAGAGCAAAGACGTTCCTGTTCCGGAGGTTGCTTCTAGGGTAACGATCGGCTTCAATTCGACGGTGAAAAAATTAGAAGAGCAGGCCGCTCCAAATAGGGATAGACTTCTTGGGAAACATACCAAGTCCAAAGGTGGCCAAAAAGCAAAGAATCAAGATGGAAAAACTTTGTCTATTCTGCAAGGTAGCAATTATGCTAAGTACGTGTTTGTGGCTAAATCAGATATTAGTTCGCCGCTCCTCACCAGTAATTTTCCACTACTTGCTTTCACAGCCTCGCAATCGGCGCACGACAAAGTTAAGCTTGTGGAATTGCCTAAAGGAGCGATGTATAAGCTTCTGAAGGTTCTCAAAACCGAACATGTAAGTATAATATCTCTTGAGAAGAGTTGGGAGGAGGGAAAACTGCTCTTTGATTTCATTGACAAAAATGTCAAAGATGTAGAGGTACCTTGGCTAGCGGATCTCTTTAGTGAGGACAAAAATCCGAACTTGCAGTATTATTCGCCCAACATAAAGTTTGTTAAAACCAGTGTTCCAGTGGGGCGCATAGATAAATCAGGGAAAAAAGGCGCTATATTGAAGAAAAAAAAGAATAGAAAGGGCAAGGCAAAGAACGAGAATGGAAAAGAACAGAAATGATCTGACGCAGAATTGAGGTCAGGAGGAATACAGGCTACGCAATCATGATTCATTCATTTAGAGCCTTGATCTCAGAAAAAGAAACTCAAACACGCGCAGGCTTCAATTGAAAACCGGCAATCGATAGATCAAAAATCAAGAGAAATTGCCGATCAATACTGGAAGGCTTTTTATCTCGTGAGATCATCGAGAGTACAAGTGTGGTTTCACGCAAATTTTTCTGTGGTACAGAGGAAAGCGATTTTAAAAGCCTATTAAGTCTTTGGCAAGCTAAGGCAGCCAATATGTATTACGGCTTCAAAGTCTATAAATTATTTGCCATCGCTGCTTAAACGAGTTCGATTTTCATCAGTATAGTGGTACCATATCTTAAGGTCGATGGGTGGCCTGTTTGGGCTTTATTTTAGCAAACAGGAGCAGTGAACCCTACAGTCCAGTTGTAAGAGCCCAAAATCAACAACATCGCAATGAAACTGGTAACGACCGAGACTGTGCCATACGTATAACTGAATAGTAACTCAAGGGCACATACCTCCACTACGAACGTAGAAACAGTCGTTAATGAACCACAAAATCCATCCTCTAAGCCCACCAAGACGTGACAGCTTAATACGCCTGACACGATGGGTAGGTCACTAAGTTTGCCAGCTTTACCTCTGGCCAACAATGTGAACACGCTCAACAAAATGGTTCCTATGAAATTTGCAGCATACGTTCCCAAAGGAAAGTTTTTGATGCGCGGGTTCAAAAATTTTGAGAGCCAGAATCTAGAAAAGGCGCCCCACGGCCCAAAGAGACAGGAAAACGTCCATGATCGCCACTTGCCGTCGCTTTTGGTCGCTATCAAAACGACAATCACAATGTAAGAGGCAACTCCAAGCCCTGCACATGTGACCTCAACGGCCCGGTACACTTTGGGCGAGAAATTGCCGGTGTACTTTTCGCATAACCGGGTGATATGAGCCCCCAATCTAAAACCGCCAACAGAGATTCCCAAATGCGCTAGAAGGACTTCGAGAACTCCCAAAACACCGTATCCTGCATTAGGGTAATTAGCCACCGAGGGCGGAAGATTAGCGCCTTTCGAAAACGCCTCCAAAATGAAACTAGAAAAGCTCAGACAAGAGCCACAGAAACCGGTAGTGATGCCGGCGTAAAGCGGAATGGCCGCTTTGGAAGCATAAAGTGGCGCATGTTGTGAATCGTCTAAAAGAACACGCCACAATTTTTCGGATTCTACTGCCATTCCCATGACTACACAGGCAGCAAAATTGGCCCATACGATCCCTTCTAGAAAGGAGCCGTTAAACGTGGTCAATTCCTGTAGCCCTTTCCGGGCAAGAACACCACATATCAGACCAAAAAGAATCCCTAGGTACGTATCTAACGTAGCCGGTGGTTTACGAAATGTGAGCGAATATTTTTCGCTGTTAGTAGAACCGCTAGAATTGTTAGTGTGGAGACCCTCAGGAAGCGCTTCAGAAAACGACTGGGCGTCGAGTTCCCGGAGTCGAGACTCGGCTGAGAGACGCTGAGAGTGCCGCAGAGACCTCGATCGTATCAGAGTTTCCGACATAAATAAATATGGGAATTGAATCAAGGAAGTAAAGAGCGGCAAACGCGGAAGCACGTTTACGAGTGTTTGCTAGATCTGTCAAGTGATGGGGTGTGCAGGACGTGAGCCGCCGTGCAGGTAGGGTCCTTTCAGTATTTGGTGAAGATAAGAAGGAGCGATCACATCGATCACAAATCGACATTTCTTTTCTAGTTAAAAATAATTTCGAAGGGCCAATAATATGAAAATTTGATCTGAGTTCGAGAATACGTGAGACAAATGAAGCGACGATGTTAGCCTCTTTCGCGTGCATTGAGTGCGAAGAACCTCATTTGATCATTTGATTTGAATGTGGCTGAGGTTTCGAGTCCCTCGTAGGCATGCGATTTTGTTAGATTATATGTAAACTTAGTCGAAATCAAACAGCCTCAAAATCAATTACTCGATTCAAAATCCCAAAAAATGAAAATGGGGATGACCTCCTCCAGGAGGCCAAAGGAAAACCTGGAAAGAATCGTGCAAACAGAACCTCAGCAAAACATATGTCACCAAAATTTCTACTTATTTTCGCCAAAATGAAGAGAACAAGAGATAGCGTCGCAATGTCCATTGAAGCAGAGCGTTTCAATAAATTCACGTATGATCTTCAAAAAGATTGAGTATCTCTAATCAGCTCTCTTGATAATGTTTTCGATTTCTGTAATCACTTCTCGAATCAAATTAACTTGGTCGCCAAATCTCAACCTGATGTCAACAGGAATACGGGCCAATTTGCTGAATCTCTCCTGCAAAAATGACGCGTCGTACCGGAGATGCATCAAGGTCTTTGCCATCATGCCTGCTCTTGTATGATTCTTTCTTTGTGGTAATAACATCAACACGGCACGAATTTTTACCACTGCCATCTGATAGAAAATAATATAGCTGAGGCCCACACGATCACTAAAGCGCTTAAAGTCTTCAGTTGTATCAACCATAACCTTGTAAATGAACTTTGCCAAACCGAGACTATCCTGAAGGTCTTTCGAAAAATCGGCGAGCTTCGAAATTAAATTTGTGTCTGAAAGATACATTTTGTAGTCTTCGCTCCAGTATTTAAACGCCTGGAAATCAAAGTCGGTTTCATTAACGAAAAAAGTGAGCTTCCTCATCATATAATCTAGGTGATAGCCCGCTTCCTGGATTGCGTCCGCAAGTGGATTGAGATGTCGTTTCTCTGTGTCCAAAGCCAGTGAATTCACGCCCGATCTATCGGAGAACATGAAGTTCTTTGGGTCGGCAAGCCATACTGGTGGCTCCGTATTTGCAGCAACCTCTGATGGTATCGAATTGAGTTTTTGACTTAAGTAGATGGCGAGGGCCGAATTAGGTACACTTATGGGAAGAAGTGTCAAGAGGAGCATATTTTGTAAAAAACTCTCGATAAGTTATAGAGGGGGGATTTTTTGCATGCGAAGCATAGTGTACGTTTTAAGATCTGTACCGGCCTTTTTATAATCCAAAGCAGTCCTAATTCCAAGAAAGAGTTTGGAAACAAGGCTGGTCGAAAGATTCTTGTGATTGAGACCTTTCAGGCAAAATTTCAAGGCGTTTAGGATAATGACCGGGCGTGATTGGCAAGATACATAGCCTCTGAGATGCACAATAGTAAACCAGAATTGTTTTGCTTGAAATGGCGCGGAGTGCATTTCAGGTCAATTTACATGACTTCGATCATCAGATTCTGTCATTGTCTCCACTGTTATGACCATGGGGTCTACTGAGATTTCTATTTAGGTCTGAAATCGTTTTTTCGAAAATGATATCTCCCTTCCATCGACTTATGCGTACTCATCTCAATCTTGCTGAACGAATATGCTTGAAGCCTCTTCTTTGAATTAGATGTTTTCCCTAAATGGTATTTGAAATCGACAGTCCCACTCTCAAATTTGCTTCGAAAAATCAAGACCCACTATGTTGACACTGTATTGAAAGTAATCATTTCTCGAGCAAATCCAAGAGCAATCAATGATACAATACAATTGTAAATTCTGTGAAAAAGGCTGAATCTCAAAACGCAGCCCCCCTCATAATATGCTTAAGACGCAGTAACGTAGGAGAGCGTCGAGGAATGGGTATCCACAAAAAACACAATCATTTTAAAAGCAAGATCCTTCAGTCTGTTGAATCACGATGACTCAAAAACTTTTGTTATATCAATTTATACTGTCCGCTTTCTTCTAAAGAACAAATGCAAGCTCATGCTCTATCCACATTCGTGTGCACACCTGAAGCGCGTCTCTGGAGACTGAGCGCGCGCCTGGTGACCTCTCTTTTCACTATACTGCTTGTAGTGGATTGAAACTAGACGCCGTCAATTTCTCTAGTGACACAAAACCAATGTCGCACGCTCTTTCTCTCGAACTTCCATGGGTTGAAAAATACCGTCCGCATAAGCTTGCTGATATCGTAGGTAATGAGGAGACTGTTGCTCGGCTCCGACTCATAGTACAGGACGGTAACATGCCCCATATGATCATCCTGGGACTTCCTGGTATTGGTAAAACGACATCTATTCACTGTTTGGCCAGGGAATTGTTGGGTCCATTATATGGTCAGGCCACGTTGGAATTAAACGCGTCCGATGACAGAGGTATCGATGTGGTGCGGAATAAGATCAAGCAGTTTGCGCAAACGAAGATCCTGTTACCTCCCGGACGTCACAAGATCATCATTTTGGATGAAGCCGATAGTATGACCCCCGGTGCCCAACAAGCGTTGCGGCGCACGATGGAATTGTACTCGAACACGACCCGGTTTGCGTTTGCGTGCAATCAGCTGTCGAAAATCATCGAGCCCCTTCAATCCAGATGTGCCATTTTACGCTACAACAAGCTCGCCGACGACCAGGTATTGCTGCGGTTGTTAGATGTGGCCAAAGCAGAGAACTGCAAGTATAATTCCGAGGGTCTCAAGGCGCTTATTTTCACTGCTGAGGGCGATATGCGCCAGGCGATAAATAACTTGCAGAGCACTGTGGCCGGATTCGGGTTTGTTGATGACGTCAATGTTTTCAAAATTGTCGACCAGCCGCATCCCTTAGTGGTAAAGAAGATCCTCGGTGCATGTATCTTAAACCAGAAAATCGACGACGCCATCGACTTGCTCGATACCTTGTGGGTCAAGGGATACTCTGCGATCGATATAGTGACGCTGGCGTTTAGAGTGGCAAAGACATTACCCGGAATCCCCGAGCTGAAGCGCTTAGATGTGATCAAGGAGATAGGATTTGTGCATATGCGCGTGCTTGAAGGTGTGCTGACGTACTTGCAATTGTGCGGGCTTTTGGCCAAATTGGCCCAATTATAAAGGCGAACAAAAGAAGAAGGAGCTCCGTTTAGGAATGCTGGTTCCAGTACACACAGTGATCAACCCTTAACTTGAGTATGACTCAAAACTGAGCTGTAAAGAAGATACATATTGCTTGACAAACGAGTCATATAAGGCTTTCGAGAAAATAGACGGGAAAAGATATCGAAGTAAGTACAATAATATGACAATTTGACGCTAGTAGAAGATATCAGTATAAAATGCCAACAGTAAAACATCTCCTTCAATCGGCATACAAAGGCCAAAGTACTTCCACTTCTTACTTTTTGCCTGTATGAGATGTTATCTCAATCATTGAGCGGAGAAAAGGCGCTTACTTTGGCCGGTAGGCATCACACAAAAGTTGGAAATGCTTGACTTGCTCCTGTACAAATGCATTGTTGGTTGTTTCGAACTCGTTCGAAAGGATGGTCACCAAGAGAAGTAGTTGTTAAACAAAAACATTTCCTTGTGTGCGGCTTTGCTCTTACTCGAACCAAAGATATGCGTGCTAGCCTTTGTGAGGGCCCCCTCGAAGTCGTTGCGCAAGCGCGTGATCGACATCATGATTGGTTCCCTCAGAAAGAGCTGTTTATCGTTTTCTCCTTCCATTTCATCGGAGAACGCCAATTTAAACAACCCTGAAAGAAACTGTGCAAATTGCTGGGTAGTGTGGATCGGTGCATGATTTCCTCCGGACGACATGTGCATGTAAGAGCCTCTGCCCAAAATGTTCTTCTTCAACGCGTCACAGTTGATGTCGATGATCTTGGTGAAGAATGGCCACAACAGAAGTAGAAGCATATTATGATAATCCTCCATTACGGGAACACGGAACTGATTATGAAGAGTGGAATTTTGCTTTTGGATCATGCGGATCATTAGAAGTATCGCGAAGCTGTCGCAAGTTCCAGGATGGCCAGCAGAATTCGAGGCGTACGCCAGCGTCACGCCGCTTCCAGTGACGATACGAGATCCAAGGGTCTGGTGTTGCGACGACACGAGCCAGCTCGAAAACGCGTGACCCATTTTAAACACTTCTTCGAACATGAGGTGCAGCCAGTCCTTCTGTTTGTCTGCAGGCTTCACTCTGGCATCGAGTTTACTAAGCGGATCGAACTTTTCGCTTCCTTGGTAGAAAAAATCAATGGCAAAGAGGTATTCTACAATCACGTTGTCGAGCAACGCGTTGGAAAACTGGTTGAATGGGAACTCGAGCCAGTATGCAAATGGGGTAGACTCAGCGATCTGCGAAGGAATCGCCCGCTGCTCCTCAGCATTATCCTCTAGCACGGCCATACGCTTTGGCACCGATTGATAGTATTCAGGGACGGTGACCTTACTTAAAGAAGTAGGAGCAGAACCTGGTGTGGCAGTTGCAGGCACCAAATTCGACGCATAACCTCCACTCATGGCCTCCAAGAACCCCAGTTTCCCCGAATCGGGAGTCTCGCCCGAGCTGCCCAACACGTAGGTGTGATCGATATGTTTGATCTTGAGTTTTTGGAGCGAGTGGAGATATTTCGCAAACCGTGTGGTGTAGTACCATTTCATCGTATATATATACGCTAGCTGAAGCTGATTGGCCAATTGTAAATGGCGACTTTTAAGAAACGCAAAAGCCTCTTTGATCTGTAGGAGATGACGCTGTACGCTCTGCGATGACACCAGCACAGATCTACGTAAAGTGCGAATCTGTTCAATTAGATGGTTTCGAATTCGTTCTATGGCCTTGGCCTCGAGTAATTTGAGGCCGTCGCGTAGCTCGGTAAACGCCTTATGATCTTTATAATCTAGCGTTCCTGAGCCCTCTTCGATCCTACGCACGAGCAACTGCTTATCCTGAATGAATTGAATATTTTCCATCCACTTTTCATCGATGGGCTCCGTGAGAACTGACTGCGAGACTGAGGGCGGAATCACGAGATCTAGGATTATCGGATTGAAAGTATCTACTACATGGCGGTAGCCATCAAGACCGGTCAGGAGGTCGTTCGACTGGGCTTGTAGCAGCTTGAGTGATTCGGCGAGATGATTGATTTCCGAATCAAAATGTAGGAGGAACTGCTCGATCGGTTTGAGTGTTTCTCGATACGGCGTCAAGGTTTCCAGAAACGTCTCGAACTGCGACAGAAGCAGACCTAGATCATGCTCGGAAAGATTCTTTAGAGGTTCTGGTAGTTCTCCAGATGAAGAAGCCTCGGATGGAGGAAGTGGGAGTATAGAGTTAAGGTACAGAAGACTCATTGTTTCTAATGGTCAATTGCGGAGTTGTTGGTGTTATCTGTTGGATCACCGGTGGCCGGGAAGATCCGTACACCTCCACAAGACAGATAAGCTGGCTGTCTTCTGAACGTTGACCAATAAGGGATTTTGCATAAAAGAGAAAAGAGAGAGAATAATTCGGAAGTATGAAAGACATTTTCCAAGAGGAATTTTGTGGTTAAACAATGTTTTTGATGTGCTTTCAAAAGGCTCATGAGCAGGTATCAATGTGAGCACCATGTATTCTGCTGGCTAAAAGCGAGTGCTAATTTGATAGAAGACCGTAATTGGTTTGGTGAATGGAAGTTCTGATTTGGAAAAAGATCATGTGAATTTTCTTGCAAAAAAAGAGGCGGCTCAAGATGCCCTATTGTTCATCACTGCACGCATATACAAGCGGCAACCTGCTTCGAAATGTTAGACTGAAATTTTCAGATTTTCATGAATGTAAGTATAATCATGCGCAGATCTCATATATCATTCACTTATTCGTGTTCGCATTTGTGTTCGTATTGATATATTAAAATTAATCGACGCAGTTTCAGAATTATTGCAGCCAGTGTCAAATCATGCGCGGCTCCTCAATTTTTCTAGTTATACAGTCTCGCACGTTTGAGACGCGCGCGCGTACATTGCTAGCCGTGATTCTTCACATCTTAGATTTGTCATATTTCTTATGGATGTTCGGGGCGATGAAGACTCTGCGTCAAATGGAAAGGAGAATAAAAGCTCTGAGAAATCACTTGATTTAGGTCGTCATATCGAAAATTCCCAGATACATAACGATTCTCAAGAATCTCCCTCTGTAGATGGCACGCGCCCTGAGCAAGCGCTTGACGCGCCCTTCGAAGATATTGATCTGTTCTCAAAATTCACCACGGCCACCTCTAATTTTATTAACGATGATATCAGTGGAGATATAAACGAAAGCGCGATTGAGGACTTGGATGAAAAAAAAGCAAATTCAGATCATGGGCATGAGTCGAAACACGATCAGATCGAGATCTCTGTGACCGATTCCCAGTACGGGGCTATTTGCCACCCGCCTACAATGAACCAAATCTTCCGAGTCGTGGCTGGGCCTGGATCAGGAAAGACGTTCACGCTCGTTGCTCGAGTAGCCAAGTTGCTCAACGATGGATACGCCCCAGAAGAAATATTGGTTCTCTCGATGGCGAACCGGTCTGTTGAGTCGCTAAAATCGACACTCTCCAATTTAATCGGCACAAGAAAAAGCGATGGCGTAGAAATCTCCACATTTCACTCGTTTTGTGCCGGTCTACTTGAGGACTATGGGTCAATCATAAACTCTCCGTACCGGAAACAAAACATCTTTGATGAGACTTCATGGAAGACGATGATCGCGTTCTTTCTGGGTAAAACTGTAAAGTTTGGAAACCATTCAATAGAAGGTACTATTACTCCGGCGCGTTTGGGGAAAGTAATCTCAGATATTATGATTGGCAAGATAAGCGTGCAAAATGCCGCGATCGAGAACAAAATTAACGCCGACTACGTATCTAATGTGGTTGAACACTTGAAGCTGAGTGGGATGACTCGATATGATGAAATTATATTGGAGGCGACAAAGTTAATGAAGGTATCTGCCACGAGACTTGGTAAACTACCGGGAGAGGAAATGAAGCTCTCCAATGACTTGATTCATCGTTTGGCAAACTATAAAGCTGTGTTTGTGGATGAGTTCCAGGATGTGTATCCTTCTTTATCAAATATCATTCAATCTATCGTGAAGTATCCCACCTTGGGGTGCGGACAAACGCGGAAACATTTGACGATAACTGGTGATCCCAACCAAAGTATTTATGAGTTTTTAGGCACTAGCCTGAAAGACATGCTAGAATTTCATACCAAGGTACCCGAAATGGATATAGTGGATCATCAATTGCAAGAATCATTCCGATGTACTCAGCCTATTTTGGATGCTGCCACGGACATCGCCCTCAAGGACTCGCGCCTCAATCTAATCTCTACAAGACGCGCATACCCACAGAAGCCCATAATCATCCAGTCCAGAAGCCCTATCGAAGAATTCCACAAGGTCGCGGATGAAATTGTGAGACTTCTATGTCTACTGGGCGGTGTGATTCATCTCGACGACATTGCAGTGCTAACCAAAACAAATGATACGGCGATTGCGATGCAGTCTGTGTTAAAGAATCGCTACGGGTTGCCTTCTCACAAACTTTCGCTGGGTAATCAGTGGGTATCATCCAAATTGCACATTCTCAAAGAAATTCTTGGTGTGATTGTAGGGGATAATACTTCGAGCGTGAGTCTCATGGCAGTTCTCTTATTGCTCGATTCTGAAACCGGCGGCAAACGCAGGGTCTCGAAGCTCTTTAGTGCAAGTATTATCGGCCGACGAAACGCTGATCCCATGTTTCTAGAAACATATATTTTCGACGGACTTCTGAGTGCCGAAACTCCCGAATCCGCGTTTTCTGGACTTTACAAAAAACACCCTGCAGCACTTACCAAGATGGCCAACTTTCTTAACGAAGTACAAAGCGAGCGGGCTATATTAGCGGATCTTCATGCAAAAAGCCCGTTGTTGTATGACCCCGTGGCCTTGGTGTCCTGTCTACAGCGCATGGCCAGACTTGAGGGAATCGCCCAGTTTTTGGGCCTGGATCGCAATGAATCAAGTAAGGCAACTCCCATAGAGCTTTTAGAGTCATTTAATGACTCAGTGCATAATGCATACGGTAAGTACTGCAGTCGCTCTGAGCTGCAGAACGTCCCTTTCCTTGATTACTTCCTACAAACTTACGACTCTGAGGTTCCAACCCCGAACATCAACTCCATCAAAGTTTCTACAATTCATTCCGCGAAAGGATTGGAGTTTCCGATTGTGTTTATTTTGGGCCAGCTGATGTATAACTCATCATGGGATAAAGTTCTCGTGGAGCCTAATGTTGGTGCGGGGATTACATCGAATGAAACGCAATCTACCGGGCAGAGTCTGCCGCAAAAAAGCGCGTTCTTGAATTCTGATTCTCGGCCGAGAAAAGAAAAAACTGAAAACAGAAATTTCGAAGTTGATGAGGCCGTGCAAGCTCCAGGCTCGGTATCAAGATTGCTCTATGTCGCCATGACTCGTGCTCGAAATTTAGTCTATGTCGGCTCCAGAAAGCCAATTGATTCTTTGCTGAATGTTTCGCGGGCCAGGCTCTCTGCAACTGTACCTGTTCTCAGGCCAGAAGACGCTGGAAAAACTCTTCGGCAAAATAATGGCGAGGAGGCCTACACAAAATGGCATGAGCAATTTAACTCCGAGACTTTCGATTCTTTGAACACTTCTTCGGATGGACAATCTGTTCAAAAAAATAAGATAGTAGACGGTTCATCGGACCGAACATTGACGCCAACGGCTGCAAGAATGCCTCTCGTCGAGCTCATAAAATCAATATCGACAGACGTCAAACGACCAATACCTACGAATTCTACACTTAACATTGGCCTCCGCTTGTTCGATGATGTCATGAGCAAAAAAAGGCCGGGGCAGCCCGAAAAGCGGGCTCATGCAAGTGGGTTGAAACACCGCGAACAAAAGCCTGGCTATTTTCCCCGTCCCGTAGCTGGGAAAACGCTTGACAATGCTGTTCGCCAAACTTGGAACGTTGCAAGGCTGGCACTCCGCAAACGCACGGCATGAGTCCGTGGCCATGCAAGACTAATTAGGAAGCGACTGCAGACAAACGTGGCGGGGACTGTACCCGCGCGTACATTGCGCGCTTCGATGCACGCGGCCTCCTCAGGGTCTGCTTCTATGCATTCACGGGTACGACAGATTTACTCGCCGCCGACCTTGAGGATTCTTTATTTTGCTTTTCTGACTTTTTTCCAACTATGTGAAAAAGTTGGCCGAATGTGACACGCTACAACCGAGGTTTCGGAGAGCTTAAAAAGAAACGCGTGGTAAATCTACCTCCGGGCCTTAATAAACAATGGTACGCGCCACCTATCTCTAAATTTCGGCTGAGAAATTCCGAAGAGCTTTATATGCAATAGATTTCACACGTCTGTTCCTGCTTATACCCTCCAATCTCATAAGAGTCATCTCAAATCTGACGATCTTTTCTTCGTTTTGCTCCCAGCATCCAATTTGGTTAGTCTCAACCTGTCGCAGTCCTGAAGGACATTTCTGAGATCTGAGCTGCACATATCGAATTTCAGATTTTTCGCGTCCAAGGCAAGAACAAGCTCGGGTTTTTGCGCGACTCTGACTTATTGAAATAACTATATCAGGAACTTACGCCGATTCACATTGCATTTTAGAGACCTTACTATTTCGTCTTGGTTCTTACATCTTCAAACCTGCAATAACTGTAGACTCATCGACAAGGGTTTCCATCGCAACACTCATGGATTCCGCTCATCCTCGAAGCGAGACATATTTGTTAGACTCCGAAATTTCTGACATCCGCCATGAACTCCTTGAATCATATCCAAACATCTCCAATTTCATGTCTACCTTCCGCGTTCGGGTCAATCCCTACCAATTTGAGAAAAAGTGCAAACACCGTCGATTCAAAGATTCGATCTTTGTTTTCAAAAAGAAACGGCTTCTGCTGATTGTATGGGCAAACAATACCGACATATATGCTAGTGGAATGACAGGTCTTGAGCTTGATTCGTCAAATCAAAATAAGTCACGATCGAGCTGCGAGAGATGTAGAAGATACAAGAAGAAGTGCACGCGTGATTTGCCAGAATGTATCAATTGCCTGATCAGTGATGAGCTTTGCGTTTACAGGCCAAGGAAAAAGCGAAGCTGCTCGCAGACAAGTTTGACATATGAGACAGCACACCCTAACATAGCGCCTATTGATGCCGGACAAAGTTCTTACTCATTACATGGCAATGGCCATCTGAAACTCTATGACGACGCGTCGTCTCCCCGAACAAACACTATGCATGAGACGATTAATCCGAGCCCTGATGTCCTACGAGTGGCAGCGGTGCCACCCATACAGAGCAGACCCCGTAGTGATTTGATGAGGCTTTTAAATTAGACTAGAATTACAGAAATTTGTTTCGATCTTAGAGTTTCGACCGTTGACGACCAGGAATCGAGTATCCACTTTTATATCTTTCGAAAGATAATTTGCATTACAACTCTTAGAAACGCAGACAAATAGACACGTGTCCCCCCTTGTAAAGTTTAATTTAAAGTTATGTGCGTGATTTTTCTCTTAAAAAGATAATTTCTAGCCTCCACGTATGTGCATAACTGAGTATCATCTAAAAGCAGCCAGTTACAGAATCAACACCCTGCTCAAACTATTAAAAAGCCTCTTTCTCATCTCAATGGCTTGCATACCCAATTACTACGCTTGTATTGGGTGCTCAAGAAAGCTTCGATAACAAGCTAAGCAAACCGCTCTTTCCCCCATCGTCTGCCGACAGTGATCCATTAAAGCCGGTACTTTCATGTTCAGAGTTAGCCTCACGTAAGTGACGGAGCTCTAAGTCGTCTCTATGGTGCGCCTCGAAATCATTTCTTTCCACGGACCCCTCGGACGGGTCATACCCATTTGAGCCCGGTTCCGCATCCTCGTAGCCCTCATCATTTTCGTCATCATCATCATTATTATCGTCATTTTTCTCGCCTATTATGTCAATAAAATTTGACTGCTCGTCTCGCTCATACTCTTTCACCTCGATCTCCTCCGAAAATGCAACCGACTTTCTTGAGTTACCTGAGACAGTGCTAGAGACGGAGAGCCGACGCTTCTGAGGGATAGTAGAGGATTCTTCAATTTGGTTCATCTGAGGTTGTATGATTGGCCTCGTCGGACCCTCTGAGTCGCTATCGTCGCTTGAGTCCTCGTAGGTTGGAATTTGGTTTTCGTCGGATTTGGCGGCATTCTCATCTGTCGTGTCGAAAGAAGGCGATGGCTCTTCATCCTCCATGTTTGAACTTGTTGCCCAAGCTTGTGTCTCTATCTGTGAGGTGCTTTGGCTGTACACGGAGTCATTTCCTACATCTTCTCCGATCATCTCATGTAATTCGCTCCTCGTTTCCTGAATTCGGGTTAGTTTCTCCTGCAAAATGAATATTTTCTCATCATCCGCCTGTGCGGCGTTTAATAGACTTGTCAATTGCGCGAGCGCCGCCGAGATTTCCCCCTTGACTCTCTTTGTGTCTTCGACATTTTGCACTGTCATGTGGCACAATTTTTCCATAACATTGAGTTTTGAAATATAGACCTTCGGCAGGGGCAAGTTATCTTGAGTAGCAGGGTCGTCTGGCAAATACATTTTCAGCTGTGAGCCCACCAGTGCCATATTCGCCAGTCCTGTTTCTGTAAGCTTGTTCAATTGTAAATAGAGATTGTTTAAATGTACCAACTCCGTAGCCAATTTCACACCTTCCTCGTGCTTCAGCTGATTGCTTGATTCCGCCACTTCGCTGTACTCTTCACCTCCCTTCAGCAACTTGATCGCCCGGTTCATGGCATCGATCTGGCTGTTACTGAAGATTTTCCGCTGACTCCACACGCTTATGAGCCGCTCAATTTTCGGTTTAATCTGTTCATCCACCGATCCGTAGATCACGTGCAACACATTGGGCAACTTGGCGGCAAACCCCTCACAGAATTCCGGTTTGCGTTTCTGACGCGCCTGTTGCACAACATCGTTACATAGATACAAGAGCGAGAGTTTCTTTTTCGAGTTCAGGCCGCCTGCATGAGAAAGAGTATATTCAGCCCAGAGCTCGCACAAATGCGTTGCGTGTCGGTGGTGGAAAAGGACCCATTGGGATATGGACACGATCAGGTCCTGTGTTTCCAGAAGGCCATCGAGCTTCTTTTTGAATACGTCGGCGGAAAAGGACATCTTGCAAGTTTTTCCTCAGATTGATTTGATTGGTCGATTGAATTTTGAAATTGCAAGGAAGAATTATATGAGAAATTAAATAAGGCGAAAGGTAAGGAGCATCAACCAGACTTTTCCAGAGAAGTGTGTGCGAGTGAGGCTGGATGCAGACAGTGAGGCTGCAGCGTCAAGGGAGCCGGCGGCAATAATCCCTGAGTGCACGTCTTCATATGTTGAATCCCAAACCATTCTTAAAGTAAAAATTACTTTTTTATTTTTCAAGCATCTTCAATAAATACATCAACGATCTCGTGCTTTTGAACAACATTTGTCTATCTTGATTAGAAAGTATGGTGAGGTGGCGGCAAAATCTTTGAGATTCGAATGGAGGGCGCGAGTAAAACCAATTCTCGTCCCCCGCTGCATTTCGTCTCATTCTCATAAACTTGTCTAACAAGTGTTCAATTCAAAACATATTTTACTCATTGATACATTATCACATTGAAATTTTTTGATGCCATATCGTAATCGTTGCGTGCACTCACGTTTGACCGGGAATGTTTTGGGGCATTTGAGTGATACGCTGATCTTGCAGAAATCAAATGACTCAAATGAAAAGGTTTATGTTTTTGAAACTGAAATGAATTTAACTCAATATCAGTAAAATGGGATGCGGTGTCAGATCTGTACCTGGTGTATAAAGCGCGAGAGCCGCAAACTTCCAATTCACAGATTTCCGAATCATGTTTCTTCTTTACTTCTTCGTGTTTTCGTTTTCTATTACTGTGCCATTTGAGATATCTGGTACCTTGCAAATCGCCAGCATAGATGGATTACCTGCACGTGAATACTTAAACACCGAAAACGACACCTTGGCTGTGGGGATGTGGCTGGCCCGATTCCTGTATTTTTCCACTGGCGTATTGCAGCTGACCCTGGGGAAGTTTCTTCATGTAAATAAGAATGGAAAGCTTGTTCTTGGAGAAGGGCTCCAGTATGGATTTAAATTACACGATAAAAAGGGGGCCAGGGAGAAGCCATTGACTTTTCAGAAATTCTCCGATTTTCAGCTATGTCGAGACGGCCTGGTGGGGTATGAAAGTTATTGCGTGGGTGCTAGATTGGCCACACTTCTGTTCCGTCCAAGTTGGCCAGGCAAGAACTTGCATCGCGTTCTTTGCGGAGCAACGGAGACTCAATTTGGTCAAGTGAGTCTATAATCTAGAGCCAATCCTCAATTCTGAAAAGTGTCTTTCTGATTAAAGACTACAGAGTAAGGCTTTAGAATATCGAATGTCCTCTAATATCAAGAAAAAAAGGTCGGTAGAAGCTCAGCATAATAATGAAGCGATTGTGCAATGAAACCTCTTTATACGAGGCTCTAATGGCAAGGCCAAGAATGGTCTAAATCTTGCAGGCCGATTACCGTCACGTAATTAAAACAGCTCGATATTTTATTCCATAATCTTAATCTTTAACGTGGCGATCTCGTAATAGCTTCGATATAATTGAAAGTTTTTTGAGACCAAAGGGTGAAGTCTTGGGAAGAACGAGTCATGGACAAAAGATAAAGAAAGTTTCGTTTTTAAGACTTCTTCAGTGGCACTCATTATAACTTCAGTCTATAAAATGATGAAACAAATGTGTTGCCTGATGTCATTCCTCAAAGTTGATCAGGGTCCCAGCTTTTCGCATGCAAGAGTGCCCCTCCTCTCCCCTTCCGAAATCTTCCAAATTTCATTCCAGTCATTAGCTTTCGACGGATAATTGATAAAAAAAATTCAAATGGTATCGTAAAGAACATACCCTTGTTAATGGCCACTAAGAAATGCTGCGCGTTTTTGGCTTTGCCGCAAATTTCGCGCACCTCTGATCGAAGTGTGATTGACAAGCTTCTGCGGGTGCGCGCTCCATGCATGTTCTATTTTGGATCCGCACGGTGCGAAAACAAACAACAAAAATCTGCATCTTGTATATTCAGGTTTTACAACCCAATTGGCCGCAAAACCTTGAAAAATTTGCACATCGCTGAATTGCTCCCTCAGAAACAATAGCT
>JAJMGZ010000256.1:0-93070 GCA_030582795.1 Metschnikowia chrysomelidarum | reverse complement strand
CTTTCATGTTTGCGTCAAAAATCCAGCTTCTCCCCACAATAATATCCTGCACGAGAATCAAAAGCACTTACACGTTTGCATTGTGTTCGTTCCGTCTGCGTTATCTCATACCTCTTGATTAGTTCCGCAGCCAATGCAGGTGGATCTCCTATTGGTTCCTCATCTTCATAGTCTTCGTTTGACAATGCCTCCTCCAACAGCCATAAGTTCTCACCGCTCATCTCGTGTCTGTACAGCCTAACCCAGGTGTAGTTCGAGCCCGTGTGGTAATAAAAACCGTCATTGCATGGGTAAACAACCCCATGAAACATTATGAGTGCTGCTTCGATATTGAGTAGTCCTGGCGACACGCCTGTGACTGTCCCTATTAAACTTAACACCTCGGTGGTGTTCAACGAGTTTATATACTCTATATCATGAGCCCGAGCTATTGCCGACGCTATTGTTACCGTTAATAGCATAAACGCCAGTAGAAACTTTAACATTTTGAGATGTCCACTTTAACTTAAGTATAATTGTTATCCTTAAGGTTCGATATGCCCTCGTATCTCACCAATATTATGCGTGTTTCTGAGAGATCTCCACCTGTGTTTCTACTCCTCAATTATGTAGAGTACATCGGATAGACTTCTTGGTATTTGGGTTTTCACGCTTACAAAATCGAGTTCTGCGGTGCGCTTGGCATCCCACACGAACTAAAAAAAGACAGGGCTAGCAAGTCTTGAGGATTGCGCGCACGCACGTCATCCGACATATCATCACGTCAAATACTTCAAGCGACCGAACGATGGAATGAAAAATCAAGTATCTGGCAATAAGTCCTTTTTTGTTTTGAAAGTTGTGGTTCTGAAAATTGTTCTGAAAAGAAAGATTTGGATGGTTTTTCATGCTTTCACTCCTGCTGAAAGTGGCTTCGAGTTTTGGGAGAAATTGGAAAGCCATTCCCCCCAAATTGCGCCCAAGTGAAAAAATAGATTCAAAATTAATTTCACAGCTAAACTTATACATATATTTTTCAGAGAATTATTGAAAGGGGAGAGCGCCTGACAAAGTAGCTTTCATTTTTAGCTCGTGGTTGGACACTTGGTATTGTCTCTGGGGCCGGCTAGACTCGTAGCCAGGCATGATTAAAGGTTTTATGTATAATTTATTATATAGTTTTGCTAATGGAAGGTAGAAATACCGGCCAAAAGCGTCCTTTAATCTGATGCACCTACCTTTTTTTTTTTTCTACCAAAAAAAAAAAAAATTGTCGCTTCTCAGAGGCGTCAATAGCATCAAATATTGGCAATTGTGGCGATTGAAAACTCGGTTCCTCAAATGATTTTCAAATTTGTCGCTTCTCAGAGGCGTCGAAAGCATCAAACATTGGCAAATTCGCGCTCACACCTGCATATAAAAGTTTTTCAAGATGTGCTTCCAGTAACGGAAACTCGAGAGGAATTCCGCGGAGCCCGTTTGGCCAAGTGGTAAGGCGCCTCACTCGTAATGAGGCGATCGTCGGTTCGATTCCGACAATGGGCAAGTTTTTTTTTCAGGAATTTAATGATGGAGCGAGGCTTGAACAGTTAATTTTTTCTTCAAAAGAATTCGCCTCATATCCCACGGCCGGCCACGGAAGCCGCCGAGGATCAAATTTCCATCACTTCGACGTAACAGCCAAATTTTTTCCAGCGGGAAAATTGGTGAGGTTTTCTCATCTGACTTCTTAGAAGATTCCAATTTATCAGATCACAGTCTTCTTGCAGAAGAAATTTCACGGGCAGATGCAATTTTTTTAGTGGTGTGATTGATTTCGCAAAATGACAGCCGCCAGGCCTGCACCCAACCTCGATTAAATGTCAATAGCGAGAGAGATACGGCCGACCAAAACTTTGCCCTGTTCGGGAATGAATAATTTGGCGAAAAAATTGAAAGTATCATATTTAAAGATTCTAAAAAGGGTCTGGCCCTATTGAAGTATACGCAAGAATTTCATGCCACGCCTCGCCAAAAAAGGCCGCCCAAGATTGGGCGTCTGGCATGAGGCGCTTGTTTTGGCATGTCCTGCATTGAGACCTCGCTTTACTGGGGAAATGTTCCTCGGGTTGAACCGAAAATTATTCTTCGAAATAGCCCACATTCTTACCGCTCGATATCACATTTTATAAAATTTCATGGCCGCTGTCTTTCCCTTGGCGTTTCCCTATGAACAGGCTGAAGCACCTGTGGCTCGGTTGGTCGGTTTAACTCTCGCACACGAGACCCAAGCATCTCGCTTTTCCATCTCTCTCGACAACGGAAAGTGCAATAATATTGAAAGGATAACAGGACAGGATGACGACGATAATCGTCTTCAGTATATCTCCAATGACCTGGAAACATCTCCGCTCCTTCTTGTCGTCCCTGCGTCCCACAACAAGCTCAGATTCGAGGTCGAGGTTTCGCACCTAAATAGCCCTGCCAACGACCTGGATACATTGATAATTCACAAATCTTACGGAAGTCTAAGTCAGGAAACTTCCCCTCTACAACGGATGCAGGACGCGCTCACGTCAAAACTGGGCGATGTATCAAGTATTCGCTTATCTGAATTGGCCTCAGAGAACAGACCACAAAATGTCCTAGTCAATGACACGTTTAGTTCTCAAAAGGCAGCTGACTCCATGCTCACAATATCGGTGTGGCGTCACGGCGCATCCGCCCTGAAGTTCGTTTTCTCGTTCCAAATATGGGTCGCAGCTAACGACTTTCAAGTTAGTCATACCAAGTATGAGAAGCCAGAGGCGCTACCACAAATCCCTAAGCTGAAAGGAAGCTCAGCTGAAATTGGCTTACATGATCTTCGTAAGGCCTTAAGTTTTAATATTCATGACGGGCCCGAGTTTCGCACCACACTCGCTTCTTATGAGCATAATGGGCCGAAGTTGAAACGAGCTATGGTCAATTTGCAGGAAGAGGTTCGTGGACTAGAAACTGCGCTAAAGAGAATCGCAGGAACACGCAATAAGCTTCTTGAATCGCTCGATACAGTTATCAAGTATCTGTTCAGTCCGCTTCTCCGCAAATTGGACATGCACCGAACGTTTTCTGCGGCTTTACAGCGCGTCTTCGAGCCTTTTGAGCGCAATGTCGTGTTCCTCATCCGTGATGTTTTTGCGTTGCAGACGATGCCCAAGATGATTCTGTACTGCATTTCGTCGACGAATTCTGACGGCAGCTACGAGCCTGAAGCTAGCCGAAAGTCGTTCGAGAAGCAATCAAAGGAGTTTTATGACTGGCTTCACAAATACCTTTCCAACGAGAAAGATCGCCCGGAGCTGAAACTTTTGCTCAAACGAAAAGGATTCGAACTCTCGAAATTTGACTACTTGAACGCACTCAATGCTTCTTCCAATAATCAGTACTTCAACCAGCTTCTCGAAAATTTCTTCAAATTCTCTAATTTACCGTTTTCCGGTGGGCTACTCGATTATAATTTCTTCAAGGACAATAAGCGCTCGCAGAGTCTTCTTTCAGAGAGTGCTAACTTGTATCTTAACAGTCTATCGCGGTTTAATAGCGAGAAGTTGCAGTTTCGCCAAATGATAGAAGCCAGCAGAACCAACGAGGAATTGACTCAAATTATTCAGCAGAGCGCATTGAACTCGCTGTTCAGTGAAGAAGCGATGCGAAACGGCCACGAAAAGCTCAAAATCGATACGCTGAATTTGAATTTGGACATGGTGTTTCCATTCTCACCAGTCAACAACTCACCCGGGTCTGATCCCAATACACCGCACGCCTTGAAAGTGGGCGAAAATGACCAGAATGCCAATTTTTCCGGTATACTATATGCGCGTGGAGGCCAGGGAAAGCCGGGCTGGCATAAGGAATGGGTAGTGTTGAGGAATGGCCAATTAATTGAATACTCTGATTGGCGAAATGGTACACAGCCAATAAACCGTCCGATAGACATTGCGTTGGCAAGCGTCAAGCCCATAACCAAAGAAAAGCGGCAATACTGTCTCGAAATCATCACCTCTTTGGGCCAAAAGCACGTCTTCCAAGCCATTAACGACGATGAACGAAGTCAATGGATCAAGGCGCTTTATAATGCAGGACAATTGACCGAGCGTCTCACCAGAAAGTCTCCTTTGTCAACAGCAAAGACAGGGTTGACTCAACCCACCCAGGTTCTTCCTGGAAACAATGGCCGCGGATCGCCCGTTTCGGAGTTTTCCGAATCGTTTCGCGTCGCCCCCGAAAATTATCTTTACAGCGTGAGATCGATTGAAGGAACTGAGAACAAGTTTTGTGCAGACTGTGGCTCGGGTGAGTCCGTCGAGTGGATCTCGATCACATTCCTCGTGGTGGTCTGCGTGAAGTGTTCATCGTGCCACCGTAACATGGGGTCACACATCTCCAAAATCAAGTCGCTCAAACTCGATAATTTCGTGGATGAGGGGCGCGTGCTTCTCAAATACACCAATAACGTTGTGGTTAATAATTACTTGGAGGCAAATGTGCCGGCCAAATTAGGCCCAGACGCTTCCGATGTGCAACGCCTACTGTACATACGGCAGAAGTACGAACACCGTGCATTCATGATGCCGGTGAACAGTGTCAACTCGTTGCTCATAAAAGCAGCACAAAGAATTGATGTGCCAGATGTGGTACGATGGCTTAACTGTGGCGGAGACCCGAACGTCCTGTTGCAAATGTCGAATGTTCAGTGGCCCGAGCCGCTCACTGTTACAATTTTTGAGTATTCGTTAAGGAAACGCGTTGAAATCGAGGAGAATGGAAAGAAGCTGTTCTATTTTGTGATTTCAGAGCTTCTCCTCTTGCATGGATGCAACATTGAGAGTATAGATAAATTGCATTCGCAGGTGGTAGGTTCGGAAGATGCTCGAAATTACTGGACGAAAAAGCGTGCTCGCGCAATGGCTTCTTAAAGGTGAGAAAAGAATAATTTTTTCGTGATACAGAATTTGCCTTTCTCTCCTCTATTATGGCGTGATTTACACTCAAATCTACAAATGAGCAAGAAATTAGGTCCCTCTTTTGCAATGCGAAGACAAGTTGTTATAGATTTAGAGGGCTCGATGCTGTGTTAATGAGTGAAGATTGAAATACTTCGTCACTTTAATGAGTTTAGGTTCAATAGAGACTTAGTCATCGCTAGATAGACCTGTAAATTAGCAACAATCATTACTTGCCAACATCAGTCGAACCGAAAAGGCGTAAATGTGGTAGGGCCAAATTAAGAACCATCGTATTTTTCCAATTTTCATCATATCCTGCAATTATTTAGATCATCTGAACATTCTCTAGACAAGAATATCCGAACGTTGCTATCAGGCTGCTTTGAACGAGATAATTACCAGCTTTATCCATGGAACGTAACTGGAAAATTGATTTTAAGTGATCAAAACCTAGAAAGAATAATAAAAAGACAAATTTAAAAAGTAATTGCGATTTCTGTGGATCGAACACAGGACCTTCAGATCTTCAGTCTGACGCTCTCCCAACTGAGCTAAAGCCGCAAGTAGAACCCATGCCGGGACTCGAACCCGGAATCTTTTGATTAGAAGTCAAATGCGCTAACCATTACGCCACACAGGCTGGATAACTTGAAAATGGGGGTGCAAATTTATCACAGACAAAAACCAATCTCTCACGATTTTCTTAGCTAGAATAATATCTCTTCGCTCATGAAAAATAAGACAAGTAAACAAGCTTTTTTCCCGACTACATGATTAAGTCAAAGGACGCATCAAACGAGAATTTCCAGTGCATCAATCAAAAAAAAAAAAAACCAGAAGTGACTATGACCATATACAACCCCCAATCATGCGAGACTATGATGATAATCAGCCGCTGGCGTCGACTTGTGTCAAACCACGCAACTCCTCATGTTGAAAGTAATCTAATGAAACTCTAAAGCGCTCACCACCGGAGATAGAATAGGAGATGATTTCGCAAAAGTCGCGGTAGACTTGTCGGTGTTAATGCTCGAAACTGCCCATACATCTGTTTACTTTAGAGCCATTTGTAGGTCCCTGAAGAGTCGAATACAGGAAATATTGTGATTTAGGATTTCGAATTCATGTCAGATTTTACTTTTGCTTGATATAGGTTGCGAGAGTTACGCACGCTGAAAGAATTCTGGGTTGCTAAAGTCACTTTCCCTGGCGTTTCAGGTTGGGCTATTTGACCCCGAAAGGGAAAGAGTTTCTCATCGATAAATCTCAAACCCACATTCCATACGTTTTGAATCAACAATATGCACGCACAAATAAAGACAACTCCGCAGCCATTGTCGCGATCGAATTAGGCAAGTGCCCCGGACGTGTCGTGCATTGAGATGATACTTCCAATTATGTGCCAAGGTCTCGAGCTGGCAAATCATAAAATATAAATACTCGAGCATTTACTCCCGCTTTTGACTCTGCTCTCATCATCAATCAAATAACAATGGCTGCCCCAAAAACTTCTTCCACCAAGACCTCTTCTGCTAACAAGAACAACTTTATCACCGCCCACACCCCAACTGGCTGGTACTCTTCTTGTGTCATTGCTTGATTCAAGAACATGCTTTCGTAATCCGGTAATGTAATTCTGGTACTTCGTTCTTTAATAAATAATTTCTAAATAATTTCAACGTAGCATTCAATTTGAGATAAGCATCTGAAGGTCAAAGTTGTTTTTGCGGCTATCGGGACAAGCCTCATTCAAAGCTACCTCCATAATTGTATAATATTGAGACATGCGTATTCTGGATCATGTATTATACAAAATGAAAGTTTGAGACTTTGCCAGGCCCTCAGCAATGTAACCCACGATGTAAAAACTCGTTCAGGAGTCGTTGGTTGAGTAATCTAGCATGGCTGCAAAGATAAGAGCAAGTCAGTTCTTCTTCTAAATAAGATATCTTACTCATGCTTTCAAAAAGTAACAAAAAAGGCGACCACATACTTTCAAAAGAAGGATTCAGGAGGTAAATTCGAAGCTATAGAAAGACCTTTCACTTATATTTCTGGATCTTTTCCAATAATTAAAAGCTGAGATTGTTTTATTTATCCCCCAACTTTTTTGAAATCCAACTTTTTTTTTTTTTTTCTCCCCCGGCCATCAATAATGACGAAATCATTCAGGCGCTTCCTTCAACTTGTAAAAGCTAACCACCATTAAGTTGTAAAAAAAAAATTGTTTTCCGTCTTTCATTATGTTACAACTCACAGCTGAAATTTCACTCATGCAGGCCCTGATCTGCGCGCACATCACGTCACACGCATTTGTATGGATCTGCAACTTCATGCGGCGAGTATTCTTTCGGCCGTCACCCCCTTTTTCCCAGCCAATTAGTAAATTCTCGCCTCGGCTCGTATACCCAATGAAGCGGAAAGTGCTTGATTCGGTTTCCCTCAGTGAAACGGAGCTGCAGATCAAAAGCGTGCTCACGGACTTTTGCGCGCACTACAATCTGAAAATTGGAACTGAGGCCGCAAAAAAATTGGAGTTACGAATTACCGGCGGCTGGGTGCGGGATAAGTTGCTTGGAGACGAGAGTAATGATATTGATATTGCGATAAATGTTCTTTCTGGCGAAGAGTTCGCCACGCAGCTCATGCAATGGGCCCAGACAGAGTGCAAATCTTTAGGCGCCAGCGGCCATGGCCTCCACACGATTAAAAAGAATCCCGATAAATCAAAACATTTGGAGACATGTACGACGAAGATCTTCGGGCTTGATGTTGATTTCGTCAACCTCCGCAGCGAGCTGTATACGACCGAAAGCAGAGTGCCTGTGATGGAATACGGCACGCCGCAGGAGGACGCGATGAGACGAGACGCCACGCTTAATGCGTTGTTCTATAATCTCAACCAGGATCTAATCGAAGATTTTACCGGACGTGGAATCGCCGATCTTCGCGCCGGCATCTTGCGTACACCGTTACCTCCTCTTCAAACATTTCTCGATGATCCTCTTCGTGTTTTGAGACTCATTCGCTTTGCATGCCGGTTCGACTTCGAAATCGACCCCCACACGCTTGACGCGATGAAAAACCCCGACGTCAAGGACGCGCTCGTGCACAAAATCAGCCGCGAGCGAGTAGGCGTCGAGCTCCATAAGATTCTCGTAAGCGAAAACGTGCCGTACGGACTTCGTCTCATCAACCACGTGAATTTGGGGGATTGCATTTTTGATGCAGGGCCTCAATCCTCGGAGATCTTGCAGGCCAATGAGAAAAGCGTCGGTGACGAAATCGACCTCGCCAAGGAGCACGTAAACAAGGCGGTCGACGAGGCCACACAGCACTTCCCTGCTTTTCTTCAGGAAACAAGGAAATACGAAAAACTCAATTCGTTGGTCTCACGCGTATTTGCCTCACCACTCTCGCAGAAATTGTTCTGGCTCGCGGTCATTTTACATCCGTACGGTGGCATCAAGGTCAAAATCCACGCGAAGAAACTTGCGACGCCAAATTACGTCGAAGTGATTATCAAAGAGGGACTCCGGTTCGGGAAGATCGAGTATGACACATCCACATTGATTGCGAGTGACATTGCCCTGAACGAGTTCTTGTCGCTGTACTTTGCACATCCAGTTGAAGCCAAGCGGTCGGATATTGGGCTTTACGTGCGCCACTTCAACGAGCATTTCGATGTGAATCTAGCGGCACATGCTTTCATCGATTTTCTTTCGTGTATCGAGACGTCACAGCTACAAACCGAGATTCTGCCTGTTCCTAAAACTGACACTGATTTGAGCCGCGCGGAGTCCCTGCTTGCACAGTATGAGACATTACTACATGCTATAGACTCTTTGGGGCTCGCGAATGCAAAGGATCTTAAGCCTATAATCGACGGAAAACTCATTTCCAAGGAGTTGCAGAGAAAACCGGGTCCATGGATGAGAGATATTGCCCCTGAGGTGATGAGATGGCAATTGGACCATCCGACTGGAACCGTCGAGGAATGTTTGGCATATATTCGTGACATCGCATCGAACCTTAATTAAAATCTTGTAAATAGAAGGTCTTCTCGGAATTGAAAGTGAGGGTTTGTTTCGGCACAACTTCAAGCGGTAGGTCGTGAAAGACCAGAGAGTAGTGGGAGAATTCCTTGTAGATATGTCAACTACACATTTTATGATTCTGGATCGAATAAAATTAAGAACCTTCATTAATGCAAAAAGTTAAATGAATGAGTCTGGGAAGGAACCATCAGTGATATTTGGAGGACGAGGTTCAAATCATTTAAACAACAGTCGTACACATAGTCAATCATAATTCTAGTGTTTCTAGGCTTGCGTAATTGCGTCATTTCATTCAATGCTTACATATATGTCAAACTCTAGCAAGGATCATTCCAAATGCCAATATTTTAAAATGCTCGAAAGAAGAACTGCATAATGATGCTTGCTTTCTGGATTCAAATGAATAACGACTCATACTCATCAATGACATCTTCTACCCTTCTCTCCATTTCATGATCGTTCCCGTTGTCAATTACGAGCATGTCGCCTTCCCCGCAGAATCCAAATACTTCTGTCCCGTTCACGCCCTCCGAAACGTCCTCCTCAATCACCCCTGTTAACTTAAAAGTGGCCAACATTTTGACCAACGACGGCAGAAGCACATTTTTTTTCTTGGGAATGAGATCTTTCATATGAGAGAAAAGAGATTCTGTGGGAGCAGATGTGGCGCAGCAAGCGAGATAGTCTCTGGCCATGCGACTGATGATCGGAAATTCGGTCTGCTTCTTGGAATAAAAGGTCATGGGGTCCTGATCTTCTGGCTCCCGACGTCTAAAATACCTGTCGGCTTCGTCTACCTGACTGGATTTAATGAAGGCGAATGGATTGAGATCATGCGATGGTGTCTTTGAAGTTGTGATTGAATCGCCTCCAAATTCCTTCTTGTACTGATTGTAAATTTCGAGAAAATAGTCTTTTATGAGACCTACTTTCTGAGGGGTATAGCCCACTTGTGTGAAAACCTCAAGCTTGTACCGCGGATCGAGAACAACCGCGAGATAAAGTAGTTTGTTGTTTGTAAACTCGAATTCTTCTCGCGGGTAGTACTCGAGTATCTTCCGTTTTGCCTCTTCCAACCCAAAAGCCAATAGCGGGTTGTTCTTACAAGATTCTCCTTCAAGCATCTTGTCCATTCTTATCAAAAGACCATGGATCATAGGAATGGTCTCATGGATCGCTGGATGCGAGCTTGCCTGAAGCTCTATTATTGGCTTTCTAAAAATGTCTAGGATATCACGAAGAGAATGCAAGTAAGCCCAGTCTTCATCAAATATTTGCGTTTCCTCAAGCAAAACTTTCCCTTTGGCAGTTTTGGCGTAAGTAGCTTGTAAGACCGTATTGACCTCTGCCTTGAAGTGAACGAAGTGATCAATCATGTTGTATTTGGACAGCCAGCGAGTGTCGTTCATGACCTCAGTAGACGCTTTCTTTTCGGCGTTATTTGCTTTGACAGCATCTCTGAAGCGACATTTAGTTTTGTGACTCTGACTTATCAAAAGAATGATAGCCCGCACTTTATTTGGTAGTGCCTCCATTCGATCAGCCAAACTTTTAACGTTTGGTTTTTCACAAAGAAAATTGGCCAATGACTCTCGAAATGAGTTAGTTGTATTCTTTTTGAAAAATGTGTAGTTCAAAAAGCACTCAGCTGATAAATGGATAATATCCTCCACACAACGAATGTCTCCCTCAAATTCAATACCATGGACTGACTTCATACGATTTTTTACTGCATTCATCATGGCACTTCTAGAGCCAGTAATATCTCTGACAATAGACACAATCCGGTCTTGAATGCCGTATTCTGTCAAAATCTTCCAAAGTGCTTGGGTGGGAATGTTTCCATTGTCAAAAGGATATTCACGTAGTGGCTCGAATCCAATGACATGGCTCTCGACTTCGAAGTCGTCATTGATGAAATGCACGGTAATCCCTAGATAATCGACGTCATTTCCTACTATCTGCTCATTGATAGTAAGACTAAATTTCCCAGTATGGTCGGTCAATCTCTTTTGAACCAGCTCTACATCTGACGGGTGAATTTTCTGAATCCCTGTAGTCAATGCCGTGCGGCTCAACTGGGTAGCATCTTCGTTCAAATAGCTGAAGAACTGCCAAAAGTCATCTTTATCCACAGCGTCGAACGGAATGCCGCACTGAACGATCATTCTCAAAAACTTTTCGGTATATTCGTCTTGACCCTCGGGGTTTGGTGTTACTTTCCTTTTTTTCGAAGTCAAAATTGGAGAATTGAACATGTCTCGAATATCGTAGTTTTGTCTCATTTTGAGCACAGAAAACATCGCGGTCTTCAGTTTCTCTGTGCAAGCAAATTCAGCTGCTGCACTCTTGATATCATTATAGGACAATTTATGATCACTTTCATAGTGCCTCCACAAAGTATTCCAGTTAGGGTGCCAGGGCTGGTGATAGATTTTTGGGCACATCCTACAAGTCAACGCCACTCTATCAATCCTCATACCATTGACTCTCGGAGTGATTGCCTTCCAGGTAAAAGCATCCCAGAGAATTAAGCCATGAGATTCCTCTTTCGACGGTAACTTGATAAGGTTTGGAGCCGTAGCATCCTCAGATTCCTCATAAAATATGAGAGAGTTAGGCAATAAACGGCGTTCTGTCTTCATAATAAGAGGAAAAAGAAAATTGTCGGATTTAAAGGAGAGCGAAGCTTCTCGTGGTTATAGAGGAGACACGATAAGGGCGCGTCTCGCGAATTACAGGCACGCTATTGGCCACTCTCAAGAAAAGTCCTCTCTGTGTTGTGGCCGCTCTCACGTTTCAAATAAAAACCAAAGAGTAGTTTGCTTTGCTGACTTTCCTTTCAGTCAAAAACATCTTTTTCAGCGTTTGGCAGTATTCGTTAGAACTGCGCGATAATTGCAATGTCGGCCAACGTAAGTAAATGAGTTCATAATAGTCCACCGCGTATTTAGCGTATTTAGCGTTTTTTGCGTATTCTCGCGTATCGGCGTATTTTCGCGCTGCCCCAATTCGACCTGCACTAAGTCAGCCCACGATGGCTGGGGAGGCCGGAACTGGGCCGAATCACGCGCACTAAGTCAAGAATCAAACAAATTGAGCAGAATTTTCGAAAAGCATTCAACTTTAGGTCTTGCCAGGAAAATTACATAAAGAAAAAATAAATAGTCAAATGTCTCGACTTCGAGAATGGTAAGCATTTTGACCCATTTCTTTCACAGATCCGTTCTGTCAATTCCGTGCAGGGCATGAAAAAAAGTGCTGCGACTCGCGAAAAAACCTCTATTCCACTACCCCTCATTTGTGAGTCATAGACCAAATCTTTCTGAATTCACACACATCTTTGGCCTATAAGTTTGTGTCCTTACAAGAATAAACTCTTTCACACACTTTATCCAAAAAATGACCGTGGAGAAAGTGTCGATTCTCGGGCGCCCGCTGATCCATGTCGGATTCGGCATCCAGGACCATATTGTGTCGGAGATTTTGGCCAACGAGAAGTCGCTGACTTATGTGATTATCACCGATAGTAACATGGAGAAGACCGCGCCTTTCCAGAAATTGGTGGCGAGTTTCTCGGACAAGATGGCGGAGGTAGCCGCCGGCCTGAGACTCCTTTTCTATACTGTCTCCCCCGGCGAGAACAACAAGTCACGTGAGACCAAGGCCCAGGTGGAGGATTTCCTCTTGTTGCAGGGTTGTACACGTGACACCGTGATCATTGCCGTTGGTGGTGGTGTTGTAGGCGATATGATCGGGTTCGTGGCTGCCACCTTCATGCGTGGTGTGCGCGTGATCCAAGTGCCCACGACTTTGCTCGCGATGGTGGATTCTGCCATTGGTGGAAAGACCGCCGTCGATACTCCATTAGGTAAAAACTTTGTTGGTGCGTTCCACCAGCCCAGATACGTCTTTGTGGACGTCTCTTTCTTGCAGACTTTACCCACGCGTCAGTTCATCAATGGTATGGCCGAAGTAGTCAAAACCGCGGCGATCTGGAACGAGGCCGAGTTCACGCGTCTCGAAAACTTCGCCAAACAATTTATCAGCGTCGTGACCTCGCCGGAAATCGATATCCTGCAGATACGCCAGCCATTGGTGCAAACCGTGTTGCAGCTGATCCGTGTCAAGGCCGAGGTTGTGTCTGCCGACGAAAAAGAGCTGAGCTTACGTAATCTTCTCAATTTCGGCCATACGATCGGCCACGCGATTGAAGCAATTGTCACGCCGCAGGCACTCCACGGCGAGTGTGTGGCCGTCGGTATGGTCAAAGAGGCCGAGTTGGCGCGGTACTGGGGCGTGCTCAGTCCTACCGCCGTCGCGCGTTTGGTCAAGTGTATCGCGGCCTACAACTTGCCTGTATCCATCGACGACCCGCTTTTCAAGCTGGCGGTCGGCCACAAACGCCATTTCCTCAACATCGACGTCATCTTGCAGAAAATGGCCATCGACAAAAAGAACGATGGCGCCAAGATTCGCACGGTGATCTTGGAGGCTATCGGCAAGTGCTACCAACTCAAGGCTCACGAGGTTCTGAAGCCAGACTTGCGCGTGGTGCTCACAGACGAGACGCTCGTGTCTCCCTTCGATGCGTCTAGTACGCCTGCGCAGAACACAGTGATTCCTCCTGGATCGAAGTCGATTTCGAACAGAGCATTGATCTTGGCTGCGCTCGGTCAAGGTACTGTTCGTATCAAGAACTTGCTCCACTCCGACGACACGAAACACATGCTCGCGGCAGTGGCGTCGTTGAAGGGTGCGCAAATCTCTACCGAGGATAACGGTGACACCATCGTCGTGTCTGGTAACGGTGGAAGCTTGGTCACGTGCACCGAGCAGCTCTACTTGGGTAATGCCGGTACGGCGTCGCGGTTCTTGGCCTCGGTGGCGTCCTTGGTAGCCGTCAACCCTGGTGCCAATGATTACACTATCTTGACCGGTAACGCAAGAATGCAGGAGCGCCCAATCGGACCTTTGGTAGATGCATTGACCGCAAATGGATCTGAGATCGAGTACTTGAACAGCGCGGGCAGTTTGCCCTTGAAGGTGAAGGCCGGCAAAGGTTTGAAGGGTGGCAGGATTGAATTGGCCGCCACTATCTCGTCGCAGTACGTGTCGTCGATCTTGATGTGCGCGCCATACGCTGACGAAGAGGTCACTTTGGCCTTGGTGGGAGGTAAGCCCATCTCGAAATTGTACATTGATATGACCATCGCCATGATGAAAGATTTCGGCATCCACGTGTCCGAGTCGACCACAGAGGCTCACACCTACCACATTCCTAAGGGCGTTTACAAGAACCCAGAGGTTTACGAGGTCGAGTCCGATGCGTCTTCTGCCACATACCCATTGGCATTCGCGGCGATGACAGGAACCTCGTGTACCGTGCCAAACATTGGTTCTTCGTCTCTTCAGGGTGATGCGAGATTTGCCGTTGATGTCTTAAAGCCCATGGGATGCTCAGTTGAACAATCCGCTACGTCTACCACGGTGACCGGTCCTTCGAGAGGTCAATTAAAGTCCTTACCACACGTCGACATGGAGCCAATGACGGATGCGTTTTTGACCGCTTCTGTGGTGGCTGCCATTGCTAACGATGGAAAGCCCACGCAAATCACTGGTATTGCCAACCAAAGAGTCAAAGAGTGTAACAGAATTTTGGCCATGGTCGACGAATTGCGCAAATTTGGTGTTACCGCCAGAGAATTGCCGGACGGTATTGAAATTGATGGAGTCGCCATTGATGCTTTGAAGACTCCTGCGATAGAAAATCGTGGTGTGCACACTTACGATGACCACAGAGTGGCAATGTCGTTCTCCTTATTAGCTGGTATGTGCAGCGAACCCGTCTTGATCACCGAGAGATCGTGCACAGGAAAGACCTGGCCAGGATGGTGGGACGTCTTGCACACCAAATTTAAAGCCACGCTTGACGGCTACGAGCCGGCCAAGAACTTGGATGATCCAAGGTTGTTGATCAACAAGAAGACCAACGACGACCGGTCGGTTATTGTCATTGGTATGAGGGCCGCGGGCAAGTCGACATTGAGCAAATGGATGGCTAGTGCATTGGGATTCGAGTTGCTTGATTTGGACACCGTTTTCGAGGAGAAGCACGGAGACATCAGAGAGTTCATCAAGGCGTCTGGTTGGGAGAAATTTCGCGAGATCGAGGCACAAATCATGAAGGACTGCGTGGCCAAGAACTCTCGTGGTTTCGTCATTTCTACCGGAGGTGGTATTGTCGAAGGTGAAGAATCCAGAAAACTCTTGAAAGATTACATCAAGTCCGACGGAATTGTACTTCACTTACACCGCGATCTCGATGAAACAATCGTGTTCTTGAGTTCTGACACCACCCGCCCTGCTTACATCAGCGAGATCAAGGAGGTGTGGCAAAGAAGGGAGAAGTGGTACCATGAATGTTCGAACTACCATTTCTACTCCACGCACTGCGAGAATGGAATCGAGTTCAACCAATTGAGACATTCATTCTTGAAGTACTTGTCGATCATCACTGGCTTGTCGATCCAGAGTGTGCCAAATCGCAGATCTTTCGTTGCTACTTTGGCTCATGAAGATTTGAGCACTGTTGCCGATCAATTGGAGGAGATCACTGCCGGATGCGAAGCTGTTGAGTTTAGAGTGGATGCTTTGAAGGACTACAGCCCTTCGTTCGTCGCTGATCAAACCGCAATTTTGAGAAAGCACGTGCTGTTGCCAATCATCTACACCATTAGAACCCAAAGTCAAGGTGGATTGTTCCCAGACCAAGATGTCAAATTCTTGGAGGACTTAAGCTACTTGGGAGTCAAGCTCGGCGTGAACTACTTGGACGTTCAATTGACAGGATCTGAGGATTTGCTCAAGCGTATCATCAAGGCCAAGGCATTTACGAAAGTGATTGCCACTTACGTTGATGTTTCGGGTGAGTTCAACTGGAGAAACGCAGAGTATGATAACAAATACAACCGCGCGATCGGCTTGAATGCCGATGTCGTCCGTCTTGTGGGAACTGCCTCTACTTTCCAGGATAACATTGATCTCGAACACTTCAGATCAAAGCACACTGAAGTGCCATTGGTCGCCTACAACATCGGGGAGCAAGGTAAATTATCAAGAGTATTGAACCCTATATTGACACCTGTTACAAGCGGCTATGAACGTGCTGGGTCAGTCGGCGGCGGTATTTCCATTGCTGATATCAACGAGTCTTTGAGCGAAATTGGTGCATTAGCGAAGAAGAGATTCACAGTCGTGGGTCTGCCTATCGGACATTCAAGATCCCCAGCGTTGCACAACGCTGTTTACCAGAAGTTCAACTTGCCCTACACTTTTGACAAGTTCGAGACGGATGATGCCTCAAAAGTCTTCGAAGAAGTCATGAAGAAGCCCGATTTCGGAGGTTTGGCCGTCACTATTCCTCTCAAATTGGACATCATGAAGTACGTGACAAAGCTCAGTGAATCCGCCAAGATCATTGGCGCAGTCAACACCGTTAAGCCTATTGAGGGTGAGACAGGCAAATTCTATGGTGACAACACCGATTGGTTCGGAATCACCAACTCTTTTATCAGAAACGGTGTTCCCTCGATCGGAAACACTGATTTGAGCGGATTGGTCGTCGGTAGCGGTGGAACTGCTCGCGCCGCCGCATACGCGTTGAACAAGTTGGGATGCAAGAACATCTACATGATCAATAGAACCTCGAGCAAGTTGCACGAATTGAAGAAAGATTTGCCATCGGACTTCAACATCACGGTTTTGGAAACTGCAGAAGACGTGGAGGCTGCTGACAGAGTGTCGTTGATTGTCTCGTGTGTGCCGGCAGACAAGCCTCTTGACGATTCTTTGGTCAATAAACTCGAGAGGGTGTTGAACAAGGGTATTCAGGAGAAAAAAGAGCTTCAACCGGTTCTCATTGATGCTGCTTATAAGCCAAGAGTCACCCCCGTGATGAAGATTGCTAAGGAGAAGTACCAGTGGACTGTGGTTCCAGGTCTCGAGATGTTGGTGAACCAGGGTATCAAGCAATTCAATGTCCACACTGGATTTGCCGCCCCCTACCAACTTGCGTACGATGCAGTGGTTGCTGAGGACTAATTGTACATACTATGTAAAGAAATACTGACAATATTTGTCTTTTGTAACTGCGCTATCTATTGTTGTGCAAATTTCATTGAGAAGAAAAGAAGAGATTTACATTGCCCTATTTACTTTTACCCCACGATCATGCACAATTTCCTTGACTTACTCCTCGCCCCTTTCTCGAACCCGAGCTAGGATCGTCTTGATCATCTCGTTACCAATAGCATTGGCCTGTGGAATCATTGGCTTGAAGAAGTCCTGCGCGGCTTCAAACGACTTCTGGTACAAATCATAGTCGCCCCGCGAAATGATCTCGGCCCATCGGCGAGCGGCGAACGTAAATTCCAAGTCATCATGGCGAAAGTCAGTGTTGAAGAGCGCACATTCAATGCACTGTTCGAGAAGCTTCGGCGTGCGGAAAAGATACTCTGCCACCCCCAAAAAGATACGGAAGAGCGGCGTCGAGCAGATCATGTGATCGTAAGGGACAATGCCGAGATTGTGCCAGCTATCGACAATTGCTAAAAGCGAGATATGGGAGTTTGGCTGGAAGGACGTGGTGGGCGGCGTTTTACTAAGCGAGAACCGTTCCAAGATGGCATCGTTCAACAAGAGCTCCTCGGTTTTGGATTTGTTCTGGAACACAAAGTCGCGTGCGGCGTACAATCTATTCCTGAACTCATCTTCCTCTCCCTCAATCATCAACGTGAAGAGCTCCATCGTAGATCGCGCATACTGAAGCACCTGGGTATGTGCCGATGGATTGGTGATGGCCAAACCGGCATATACGTGCCACTTATTGGCGAAGATGCGTAGCGAAATGTTGATCTTGGCATTTTCCATACCCCCGTCCCATTTCGGCGTTTCCCACGGGTACTGGTGCATGTTCATCCACGCGGTTCCCATGGAAAGGAACGCGGCATGAGTTACGGCCTGAGTGTCGGCAGTGATTTTATCGTGTTCGAGCGCTGAAAGCTCGACGACCTTGGAGTTTAAGCAGGAAATAAGATTTTTCACAAACTCCAAGTTTTCCGGTTTCGACCGGTGGTCGATCAACACAAGCGGCTGACCGGTACTATCGACCTTGGGGCCATGGAGAGAATGCAACGAGATGATATCGACGTCTTCCGGCACAAACGTCTCGAACGCGTCAATCTCGCCCTTTTTACATGAAGTTTGTCCCCCAACAATGGCGCCCATCTTGGTCGCAGGGCCGTACGCCTTTACAATCGCCGAGATGAATTTCGCTTCTACACTATATATGATATAATCTGCCACGCGCGAGACGTCGGTTCCGGACCGCACCACCTTGAATTTGCGGCCCGCGAATTTAGTTTGCGTTTCTTCAAAATTTTCCTCCCGGTCACAGCCTATGACCTTCCAGCCAGCGTTGGAAAATCGCTCGGCGTACATCGCGCCCATATCACCGAGCCCGATAATGCCAATCGTTTTTGTGTCCTTCCAATTCAGCATGTTTTCAATTATTGTATACGCAGATTTAAGCCCAAAGGAAGAGATGAGAAAGTTCAATTAAGAATTTCTGTTTCAATATGGGAAATCTTATAAAAAGGGCGAATGTGTAACTGTGCTTCCCCACAGCTGGATGAGGTGGGCTTCTGAGTCCTGTATATGTGGAGGTACGGGTGGAATTTGCAGTCACACGATGATGTTTTGAAAAATGGAGAGTTTTGATTTAAATATTCTATTTATAGCTTTGGTAAAGAATTTTTAGAAGATCTCGGTGCAATGATAAGTCTTTTATGTTTCTGTTTGATTAGGCGGAGTATGGATTGTGCGTGTTGGACTCAATTGAAGAATAAGTGAAATTGGACTTAACTGTAACATAAGGAATCCCTGTATATTTTCCTCATAAAGAAGTTGATCCGAGAAGGATATGTTTCACAGATCAAAATGTCTAATTTTCTTTTGGATTGTAGAAGGTCTCGCTTTCGCTGTACTGTCAGAGCTTTGCCTCATCTTTCGAGGCCTACGAGTTGCCTCTTTTGGAAACGCTGCCCCTCTCACATATAGAGCTGATATCAAGGGTTGAGGTTGCGCTTTGTGAAATTTGTGAAAAGGCTGGGGTTGAAGGCCAAAAACCGCGTGCTTCATCAGGTAGAAAGAACTGTCAAGAGGCACATGTCACATTTGTATCAGAAAGCCGTTGGCAACATTCGTGAAGTATAGAGCCAACCAGTGTCTGTGTCATCACAATCAGTGACGAAAAAATGTATTCTGTCGCATACACAGAATTTCTATTGCGTAATAATACAAGATCTTCTAATCTCTCAATTGCCAATCCCTGCGGTCGAGCTTGTGTTCTTCTGACGGGATTTCAAGATCTGATTCTTTGTGACTTTCGAAATTACTGCATGGAGAAATTGCTGCTTGAGTTAAACTCACCGGAATATTGTATGACTTGAGCGTATTCTCAAATTTTTGAAGACATACTTTCTTAGAGATGTGGAATAGGATGTCACGTGCCTGAGGTCGAGCTTAGTAATTGTATGAAACGGTCAAGTCAGGATTCTCTTGGAAATGCAGAAGTGTAACTATAATATTGAAAATCTTCGAACGGAGAAGTTCAATTTAGTTTTCTCGAAGGGCACGTCCCCTAGATTATTGATCCGATTGAAGGAAGGTCAACTAAGGAGTTGAAGTGTTCGTTTTCATATTTCATCTGAGCCTCTTCCTGATCAAGAAAATCTGATGATCATTATTTCATCAACAAAAATATCAACTTCATGGAAAATATGTCATTTATGTTTCTGACTGCAGAATTCAGGTACCGCAAGCTCGGTGCAGTGCAGGAACGTCGTCGTGCGTCATCGCTGCAACTGGCCATCTGCATCTAACGAAACCTTAAGATGAAAAAATGCGTGATATTAATTCCACTTAAAGGTCAATCCTTGATAGTCAAGGAACCTAGCAGAAACTCTTGAGTCTCGAAGGATCACTGATCTCGATTGCATATTCAGTATCTGGCACATTCATTCTGTTAAAGGAACTTTTTCGAACCAGATCACAAATGTTTCACCTACCGAGATGTCAAACGCTTGCATCACAAAAAAATCTCCCAGCATCAAAAATATGTACATCGCTAAATAGATCTCAGCAACGGACCATCTTCCAGTCCTTATTCTCTCGCGGCTTCTTCAGTCTCTGGCTTCGAGCCAGGCGCCGCCGAAAAGATACCAGGAATCATCTCGGGACGTTTCTTTCCTCGTTTTTCAGCAGGAGGCGAAAACTCGATGAGGAAATAGAAAAGAAACGAAATCGCGAAAATGCTCTGAGCCCATATATACGCTACCCGCTTGTGACGCAGCAGCAAATGGCGCAGATCGCCATCGATAAATTCAAGTTTGATGTCGGCCATGCGTCGTTTGCACACCACAGTTACTCTTCAGATCCCATTATTTATTCACTTAGCGATCTCACCGATCCCGCGTCGCTCGATTCGCTTCTACCCCGCCGAAGACCTCAAGGTCTGCCGGTGGACACGCTCTCGATCAAAGCTGGAGAAGATGCGATGCTCGTATCGTCGGCCCTCGTAGCAATTGCCGATGGAGTATCTGGTTGGGCTCAAGGTCTGTCACACTCTGATAAAGAACCCTCTCTGGGGATCTGGGCCCGACTGATGCTCGAGACCGTGAGCAGACTCATCACCGAGTGTAAATTGCGCCGTGTGCCGCACGTCTTACGACTCCGTGACATGAAACAGATTTTGGACGACTCTTACTTACACACCTCTCACCTAATGGACCTCCAAGGTCTCTCGGGCTCGTCCACGCTCATTTTGGGCGTGCTATGTGGCGGTGCTTTAAAATACATGAACATCGGCGATCTGCGGATCTATGTGGTGAGAGACGGCAAGATCATCAGTACGAACCTCGAGCAAATGTCGAGCGACATGTGTCCACAGCAGATTGGCACAAATACGTTGGGCGTGGTGCCCTCCGATATCGCACAGGTAGATGAGGTCCAGCTCATGGAAAACGATCTTATCGTGATGTGCTCTGACGGAGTGTCGGACAACTTGTTCGAGTGGGAGCTTCTCGAAGCACTTGACGAGCATTTAAGTGCACCAGATGCAAACGTGCGCTTGGCTTGTAACAAGATCTTGGCCAAGTGTAAACTGAATGCATACGACGATAATGCTTATACACCATACAACATGAAGGTAAACGAGCTTGGAAGACGGGGGATACTGAGTCTTGGTGGGAAAATGGACGATATGCTGCTTTGTATTGCAAGAGTCGTTATGAATCCACACGGTGAATGGGAAAAGAGACTGTAATTAAGGTTTTTATGTAGCGAAGTGAACTCTATAGGGCCACTTTTGATTTTCATTCTCGAGGATTATCATATTGCTTTCTCTAAAATCAGCTATTTCAATGTGGACACTTATATATTTATTTTATTTCCCACGCCATTTCTTACAATTCTTTATCAGTAAACATTTTATTATACCTGCATCTATCTTATCGGTATTTACATATTTGCCACTTCGGAGAAGTACTGGCGCAAGATCAACGAAAGCATCTCTGGAAGTTCGTTGATGTTTCTGACCACCACGTAGAACTCGAATGGGAAGGTGTCCAAATAATTCTCCACCTTAAGTGACATTGCTCCCGTGACCGGGTCTGCAACATAGCTCACCTGCGACATATCCAAGATCGACTCATTGGAGTTGATGCCGTCCACAACAACAAACACGAGCATCACCTTCTCTTCTCTGGCTTTCCGCACGAGTCGTTGCACGGTGGCATGGTCCTCGCAAACACCATCGGAAATGATAATCTGCAACTGCCACAAGTCGGCCGCAGATGACGAACGTGCGTTTTCGAAGATCTTCAACGATTTGGAGCACAACTGCTTGATGTCGGTGCGCTCTTGCTTGAAGTCAAACCACTGGAACACATTGGCGCCCGTCTCTTGGTTGAACGGTTTGTCAAACGGATGAACGAGTTTCACATCCTCTCCGAAGCGCACGATCGAAAGCCCGCCACTCTCCAACTGCGTAAGTGCCTTCGACACCAACGCAATACTGTAAAATGCTAATTCGGTCGATTTGCTCTCGGTCATCGACTTAGAGTCGTCGACGGCGATCATAATCTGGTACTGTCTCTTCGCGGGCTTTGTGCGCCTGAGCCAGATCTTGTCCTTGCGGAAATCCGACGCGATGTACGAAATGATCCGCTTCATGTTGAGTCGCTTACCGGTCTTATAGTCGCCTCTGAGTTTCGTGGCCAATGTGGGCTCCAAAATCAAACGCAACTGCTCGCTAAGTCCCGAAGCAAGCTCTTGAGTGGCGATCTCACTGTCTCGCCAGATCTGGCGCGCTTCGTCGAGACTCATCGCGGGCACGTCGTTGTGTGAAATCACGAAATCTTCCTCCCGCGTAGCCTCTATCTCCTGCTCCGCGGCGGTTTCCTCCACGACATTGTGTTGAAGAAGATCTTCGGTCTCCATATCTTCGGCCGGCTTTCTCTCGCCCACTACTCCACCCTGGGTCTTACCGTCGAAGTCATCGGCGTCGTCAACATTTTCTTGAGCTGCTTCGTTGTCGCTATCAATGTCCATGTCGTCTTCTGTCTTCACCGGAGCAGGTTGTTCTTCCTCCTGCTTCTCTGGAGTTTCCTCTTCATCTATCGCCATATCCTCATCGATCTTTTGTACCTGATCCTTGCTATCGGCCGCGCCCATTGCCTGAGTGTCATGTTCGGTATTATCGCCATCGACATGTTGAAACTCGTCCGGCTTCACGTCAGCCTTTTCCTCCTTCTCCTTTTCGTCAATCGAGGCCTCCTGGATTTCCTGTCTACGGCGGTGGAATTCCTTCAACGAGTCGCCGAGCTGCTTCAAAGACTCCTTCATTTCGTCCCTAGCACCGTCATCATTGGGCGCCTCTTCATCATTGCTGTCCTCGGGCTTCATGTCGGAAGAAGCAGTACCGGAAGTACCGATATCGTCCTTCTCCTCAATGGCTTGGTTATCCGCACCATCGCCCTGCTCGCCAGCCTCGGTTTTCGCGGCCGAGTCCATATCAACATCCTCGTCATTCGCGTTTTGATTGGCTCCCTCATCACCCTCGATGGCCTCCTCGCCGTCTTCTGCACCATCTTCCTTTTCGTCGTCTGCCTTCTCGTCTTCATCTTGCGGTCCGTCGGCTACTTCTTCATCCGAAGGAAGGTCTTGCGGATCTTCATCGACGTCTTTTTCGCCACCCTCCATGTCCGACTCGGCATCCTCATCGTCATCGGCCTCATCTTCATCGGCATTTTCTTCGACATTCTCATCTCCAGCGTCATCATTGTCTTCGGCACCCTCTTCTTCTTCCTCTTGAGCGCCGTCGACGTTATCTTTGTTATCCTTTCCGTCATCTTCGTCTTCATCCACGTCCATCATATCGTCATATTCCTCTTCTTCATCGTCTCCGTTGTCTTCATCACCTTCTTCGTCCAATTTCATGTCCTCTGGAAGATCCAAGGTCTCTGTCTCCGGAACGTGATCGTCCAACTGTTCGTTCTCCTCGTTCTTCACCTCATCCTCTTGCTCGCCAACATCTTCCTCGTTTTCGGCGTCATCATCATTCTCGTCGTTATCGCCATCTTTGTCATCTTTTGTCTCATCCTTCTCCTCACTCTCCTTTGGCTCATCGTCTTCATTAGCCTGCATGTTGTCGTCGTCATTGATGGCATTCTCGGGAACCTTGTCGGAGTCCTTTTCCTTATCGTCCTTGGCCTCCTCATCCCACATCTTCTCGTCGATGGCGTTCGGATCAAGATCATCGATATCATCGACTTCTTCATCTAACTCCTCGTCGTCTTCGCCATCGTCTTTATCGTCGTCTTTCTCTTGATCTGAAGTCTCTTCCAAATCACCTGCCATGTCTCCTTCCATATCAACTGCATCGTCGTTTTCGTCGTCGTTTTCATCCTTGTCTTTCTCTTCGTTAGGTTGCTGTGCATGCTCTGCCAAATCATCGTCTTCTTCCTCGTCCTTCGAATTGTTCGTAGCACCCTCGCCGTCACCTAACCCTGTTCCGTCGTGCAAATTGTCATCTTTCTTTTGCTCGCTCGGTGGTTCTGGCGAACAGAAACCGTCGGAAGCCAAAGTGTACAAAGACTTGAGAAGAATGTGAGAAGAATTTGTCATCTCAACGTAATTCTGCTTCGCACGAGCCAATAAAGCCGTCGAAAGATTACAATATTGCACAATCAATGGTCGGGTAAATGCAGCCAATGCTGAGGTGATCGCAGAGGTGTGAGAATTCTGCTCGATTTGTTGCATGGCAGAGATACACCTGCGGATGGACTTCTCGATCGTGGTGGTATGCAAAAGCTTTATGGATTTCATCAAGCGCTGCTGCGACATCGTCAACCATCCGTCATCTTCGTCTGTGATTGTTTCCTGGAAAAGCTCAAGCATTTTTTGAACCGAAACCATGATGGACGTGGAGAGCGTCCGCGTCTCTTTCTCGAAGTCCTCGACGACGGAAAGACTTGTCAACGATGTCGAGGAGTTCAAAAATGGCTTGTAAACGAGATTAGAAACACACTTCGCTACAATCTCCGACACAAACAGGCTGCTGCGGTGAGTCTTGCTCCAACCAGCTAAATTTAACACCAACTTGTCATAAACAGAACGGAATTTGTTCACAAGATTCGCATCTTCGTCGGTGAAAATTCCAGAAGACTCGGATGGCAACACCGCCAAAATGTCAGCAAGATCAGATTTGGCCTGCAAGAACACCGATGTATCCACTTTATCGTGGAAGTAGGCGATGCTCTCACAGACGTGAAGAGCGTAATCTAAAACACGAAGCATACTCTGAGAAAAGAACCTGATTTCACGCAAATTCAATTTCATCGATGGGACGACCGACGCTCTCAAGAGGTCAGACTTTTCGTTTTCGGAAATCTTCACCATAGTGTCACAGAGTTCGGAAAGCGTCTCAACAGATCCAGAAAAGGTTTCGAGAGGCGCTCTTGTAGTGACTAATGTAAACATCAAGTTCTCAGCAGCAGCAAGTCCTCTCTCAAGATCTGGCTGTGGCACTTCCTCGTTTCCGCTGGCAATTGCAGCTCTCAAGCGTGGCAAGATATCAAGACAGCGGAAGAAATGAGCATCAGAACCCAGGAGTGACTTCGAGCCGAAATATGCACTGTTCGTGAGAATCAAATTCACAGAACCTAAAACTTTCTTGATCTCGGGCTTGACGGTCGTCTTAACTCCGATTCGGCGCAATTCCTTGAACGTGTCACTGAGCAATTTGTGCTTCTGCGTCTTCAATGCGGCAACCACCTTCTTCGTCTCCTCATTCATCACAGAAGGCGTCTCCTTTCTAAGCTCTTCCATTTGCTCAACAACCAGCTTCGCATATTCGTAAAGTGATGGAGCAGACGCCCGCGTGATCTTGTCGATATAAACTCTCAAGTTATTCTCGACCATCTCGACATTGCGCAAACGTGCTGGACGCGTGCTCCAGGTGGCGGTGAGTTGACAACTGTGAAGAATGGCCAACTTTTCCTGCTTGGACACCTCAGGACTTCTCAATTGCTTTGGCTCGAAAGAGTTGCCCGCAATCACTGCGGTATCTTTAGGCACACCGGCCTCGATGATCGGAGCAACAGGAGTTGCCAATAACGCCCGGTATTTACGTACAATCTTGAAGAGACTACTGTGTGAGCGACGCGAACTTTGTCTGAGAGCATCCACATTCACATCTTTCCAACTCGCGAGAAGAATTACCTCGGAAATGTCTTTCTCCAAAGTTTTCATCGTCTGCTTGATAGACTCCTCTATGATCGGGTAAAATTGCTCGTAAAATGAAATGAAATTGCCGAGACCATCAAGAATGTCCGAGTCTGCGTACGCAAGACCTGCAAGATGCTTGCGCAACGCCCTGACCAAATCCAATCTCGCTTTGAATTCGCCAAAATTGGTTTGGCTCATGAATACATTCAATGCACTCAAAACTTGAACGACAGATGGTTTTTCAGTATCCACCATTTCGTCTTCATCCTGTAAGTATGGGATTACAACGCTATCGAACAAATGGAACCACCATTTCCCGAAAGATCTCTCGAAGGATTTGTTTTCAAATTTGAACAATGACTTCCACGAAGTAAGCTCCATTCTTCTCCAAGCAACAATGAGGTTCGTGACATCTTCGAAATGTGCCTTTAGCGATACCTGACTCGAAGCAAACTTTTCCCACTCATTCAAGGAACTATGCAAAATCTCGATCTTGAAAAGAAGTTTATGCAATGGGAAACTCGATGGGTAGCTCAAAAACTCGCTCGCATACCTCGAGATCGTCTGCAACGTAGCATGTTCTGGCCATTGCGCGAGCAATCCTGACGCTGAATTGTATACCGATAGAACCGTTTTCATAGCTTTCTTGAACTGTGAAGGGCAAGCATCATGGTAGAAATTGACGTCCTCGATCGATTCCGTGTTGAAATCCTCGTGCTGAGCTTTCATAGCCACAAGCAAGGAAGACAACTGCGATGCACTGTTGGGTCCTTTGATAACGTCCGATTGTTCCACCTTCAAGTCTTCACAAAGTGCTGCACCTTGTCTTATGATAGCTTCGAGGGAGATATCCTTCTCCTTCAAGTAATGATTAACGTAGGACATTGCAAGCTCGTAATGGACTTTGTCGAACATGTCGGTCGAATTAATTTTCGCGGAATCATCGGTAATGTCCATCACATCATCATAATCGGGGAAAAGATCTTTGAACTCCTGTTCTGGATCATCAGTATCCTTATGCTTATAAAGGGATTCCTCCTGAGCTGCAGCTTCTTCTTGCTTCATCTTGCGGTAGTACCATCTGTAGTAAAGCGACTGGAATGCTTGATTCACTACTGCAGTGAGCCTATCGTCTCCACGCTTCGTTTGAGAAAAGCACAAATTCACAAAATAAAGCATCACCTTCTCGCTCAAAACGGAGTTGCTTCCCATCGTCTTGTTCATCGACTTCACCGATGCGAAGAGTGACTCGATTGCTGGCACACTGATCAAAGCTTCCACGTCCACTTGCCACAAAGATTTGAGCTCGAACTTCGACAGCTTGTTCTGGTTCGCGATGTGCATCATATCCAATCCTAAACGCACACTGTAGATGTACCCGTTGAGAATGTCGTTCAAGTCAGCATACATAGGGTACTTGCTGTTCAAGCGCAACATGAAGTTTGCCGAGTTGTTGTGGAAAATTCCAATCTTTTGCAGGTTGGATTCGACTGTCGAGTCTTCTGCCGCAGCCAAAAGCTTATTTATCCGCTCCGTGTCGATAGCTGACTCCATGAATGCTTTCCACTCATCAAATAACTCATCCATACCCTCGTGACTACGGAAAACCTGGGGCTTCGCGACTTGCTTCTCGAAATTGGCTTCCGGAAGGGTTCTTTCAAGTTCAAGGAGTTCATCACCGCTGACGACGCGACGAATTGACTGCCAAGATTCAGCAATCAAGGCATACATCTCCTTCTGCCGTTCATACACCAGGAATGTGACGTGATCTTCAATTGCCGGGTCAAGAGGCGAGTTGGGCACAAAAAGTTGAATAGATCCACATGCGAAAAGTATCCACGCTTTGCCTAATTGAGAAAGATCGACGGAATTAATCGCCATGTACATCGCCGGCAAGTAGGTGTCTTGCATGATGGCAATCACTGGCTCATCACAAGTAGCTCTCACCATGGATAGAATCTTCTCGACATTCTCTTTCGTCAGCTCGCTGGCTTCAACAGAGACTTCCAAGCCATGAGCCTTGAAGATCTCCAAAATCCACTGCAAAAGGAAACGCAGGAACACCTGCACTTGATCTTCAAGCACCGCTGACGAGTTCTGAATCATAGCCTTACCAAGAGCAGACATGTCCGCCCAGGTCTGGTTCAAAAACTTGCCTGGACGGTTCTTCAAACCTGACAAATTCACAAAGCTCTTGTAGAATAACGCATTGGTAAACAAGCCATCTGTGATACTCAGCTTGCTCCAAAGACAATCGAAAATACGGGGGTAGGGCGCAAACAAGTTGGATTTCGCACCCTGCAACAACGCAAGAGTTGATTTTGAAGCAAATGATGCAACTCCAAGCTGCTCTCTAAAGTCGGATCCATGCAAGTACGAGTCTACCACCAAAAAGTTTGACAACATCGTGAACTCTTCTTGCAAGGAGTTATCTCTCTCAACGACAAAAGCATTGGCTATGTCTGCAAGTCTCTTGAAAGCGGAGGCAAAATGCGTAAATACGGCTTCGATCTCTTCGTCCTTCAAGGAGCCAGTCACAATGTCCTCATAGAGAGCGAGCATCAGATATCTGAGCTCTGTGACCTCTTCATATGTATCAGGGTAAAGTTTAGATGCAAGCACATCAAAATCGCCCAAAAGAGCCAAGAGCCTCGCGTAATTCTCCCACGCTCCCTGTGAAGTAGGGTACGATTGTCTGAAATGTTCCCAGATTTTCGTCATGGAGAATCCCGAGGTTAATTCCAATCCCACGCGAAGGGATGTGATCTCATGTGCATGCTCAGCGACAAGAGTCTCGTTCTGGTGATTCTCAAGCCACGAAGTGACCATTCCATAGTATATCCTCAATTTCGACACATTCTGCTCGCTTGATGCATCAAAAAGCGATTTCCAAATACACTGAAGCTCCAACAAAGACTCATAGAAATTAGCCGACTGTTTGAAGAATTCCTGTGCTTTTACGGATGCAAGGAATACGCTTTCAATGAATTTCGCCACGGCGCTGATGTAGGCAAAGATATTGATTTTCGGCACCTTTTTGATCTCTCTTCCAAGATTGAACGCTGCTGATCTCTCTATGAAGGTAAGATCACTGACTTTCACTCTCATCGCTCTTTCTTCCACTTTAGTCGTCAAGGACGTCGATTCCAAAATTGATGCTGCCACTTGGAAAAGTAATGTGGCGTTGGCACCCTCACAATCGACACCATTGTTGAAGAGATTCAATACATAGCGGTTCACGAGAGGATGCAACACCTGATTGGACATAAAGTCTGGCGTTGCAATTTTAGACACTGACGTCTTCTTGTAACGTGCCTTTAGATTTGGCAAAAATTCACTTGTTTTCAAAAATTGAATCAATTCGCAAACTTTCTCGAGCACAATAACTTCCCTTTCACAGAATTCGGGAGAGTTGTACGTCTTAGCCCACCTCTTGAGCTTACCAGATTCGGAAACAGAAAATATACCGACAAGTGCACCAGCAAGTAACGGAATTTTCGTGCTCGCTGAATCGTGAACAAGGGCGAAATGGCGTAAACTTGAATCTGTTGATGACACAAATGCCGAAATCGGCTTCTCTGCTTCTTCGGTATCCTCCACATCTAACTTCTCCATCAAATTTTGCAAATCGGTGCTTTCCGACCCTGTCTCATTCAGTGTGAGTTCCGAATGTGATCTTATACCAAGACACTGCTTATCAAAACACGTAGCCCTAGTATCCAAGACGTCAACGTACAACTCCACGCATCTGTTTCTCATGGCACGAGAAAGCTCGCCATACTTTGGATCCACTGTCAAAAACAACCGGAAGTTCGGGTGTGGCTCTAGGACCCTTGGCGAGCCGTCCTCTTGTGAACATTCGTTGATAATCAACGAACCGTTGAATTCCAAAAGCGAGTTGAGACGGTCCAAAACAGAGGGGTTACACAAGTTTGCATTGTCGAGCACCAACCATTCTCCACGTGTGACGGCGCGCACAAGCATACCGTCAAACCAATTGAACTTCACGGTTGTCACCTCTTGCAACTTGGCATTAAGCTCCCTTGCCGAGGCAACAAGTCTCGGCAAATCCTCATTTTCGTAAAGCGAAACAAATACCGTGAGCTTTGCAAAGAACTCGCCGAAATTGTGGGTGCCAATGACGTTGCTCTCCATATATTGAACAAGATTGAGGCATTCCAGAAGCAAAGCAGGTTCAGAATTCGAAACCCTCAAGTTGACCACCAACAATTCGTTGAGCACACCAAAAGCTTCAGTGGTGAGCGCATTGATTGCTCGTGTGAGGTCTACCTGCTCGTAGCCTCCCAAAATGTCCATACTGTCCACATCACTGTTCATTGCAAACTCAGAAAGCTTGACACCCACAGTATTTGCAAGAAATCTTATAAGCTCGGTCTTTCCTGCGTTCAGAGGGCCAGTCAAAATCAACGGGATGTTTTCGTTCACCGCGCGAATAGCTGATTCGAGAACAGGGAAATTCGTTTGCAAAGAAACAAACTTCAATCTATCGGACGAGTTCAGAAATTGTAAAATTGGCGTTCTCTTGAGAAGCGCGCCGCCAGCTTGAACGTACTCCTTACCCAAATCGAAGTAAGCATCACGTTTTGGCTGTTCGCCAAAAATCGATTGAAATAATCTTTCAACATTCTCACGGTCCTCGGCCGTGCGGAACCTGTGGCAAACGATCATATCCAAGAAGTCACCAACGGAGTTGGCGGTGCCCAAATTGAATCGTGAGCTATAAAGACTTAACCAACGCAAGGTATCACGCAAATTGAACTCCCATGGACCTCCAGACATGCCCCATTTCTTTTGGACCACAACTTCCTCTTCCAACTTCGTCATGAAGCTGATCATTTTGGCACACTCATCCTTGGCGATGTTGGGGAAAATTTGCTCGGATATGAGCAACAAATCTGCGTCTTTCAAAACATCCATGTAGACAACAGAGAAACGGTTAACAAACGATTTCGGCAAACCTTTTCTACCACCTCCTTGATATTGCGGATTCTGTGCTGCGAAAACCTTGAATTCCGGATGACGTGGGAATGACCTGTCCAACTCCGGAATATAGGCCTCACCTCTGTGATCCAAACATGCATTCAAGCCCTCCAAGACAGATTGAGACGCCAAATTCATTTCATCCAAGAGCACCCACTCTCCGTTCTTCATTGCTCTGAGGAAGGGCGCATCACGCCACACAAACTCACCGGTATTGCCCCCCTCTACAGGTGCATCGGAGCCGAACAAATCAATCAAGTCGGTCTTCTCCGACAAATTAATTCTAATAAGTGGATTACCTGTAGCCTTGGAAATGGCGGAGATCAAACTGGTCTTTCCAACACCTGGACTACCCTCAAGTAAAATTGGCTTGTGAACCTGCATGGCTCTGATGACACGCATGGCATTAGCGGCCGTGGTAGGTGCCAGCAAATTGAACAATTTCTCGAAGTTCTCACTTGATTTTCTTGGAATCTGGAACATCCCAGCTTTCAAAAACTCCGGCGAGATTTCAACAAAGTTAGTAACCGCTAATTCGCTCGAACTGTCAATCGAGATCAACAGGCACAAGTGCTCGAGACATTCCTTTTTATGCTGAGCCAACCTTTCGTCATTGTCAGCGAGGTAAGCGGTATTGTTAGTTCCCAATGCATCAATAAACACCATCATAGCACCATTAATCAACGCCAGTTGGCCTGAGAAAGTGGCATCACACGCATTGATAAATTCCACCCAAGCAAGAATATCACGAAGCGAAATCACACCACTGTTAGCATTTCCATTGCCAAGTCGTTTACCGAACCACTCAGAAAACTGTACCAAAGGCAAACCGAGGTGACGATGCTCTTGCTTTAATCGAGACTCCACGATTTGCTGGACGTCAGCAAAATCGTCCATCGATGGCACCCAGATCTCGGTGAATCGATTTCTCAACGCGGGAGACAACTCCTTCTTACCGTAGTCACCACCTGGGTTCATTGTAGCCAAAAACTGAAAAGTTTCCTCCGCCACATGGAATGCGTCATCTGTACCCTTTTCAGCAAGCAACAAGCTACGTTCAGGTTCGAGAACAGAGTTCAATCTTTCCAAAACGGAGTCATCTGCCAAAGAAATCTCGTCAAGCAAGAAAAATTCACCTTGCTTCATGGCGCTGATCAAAGGCCCATCTGCCCACTCAAACAACGAAGCGGATGCACGAATGTGCTCGTCAATCGCTTCGATCATGGTAGAATCAATGGACTCGTGCGGTGTTTCCAACAAAGATTTTTTCGTCTTCTCATATTTTTTCACTAAATCTTCGACTTTAGCCTGCTCCAACGACACATCGATTTGCAAAATGTTGAAGAAGGAAAGCAATTGTTTGAGCAACTCTGCACGCGTCTCGAACCGATTCCGGATTGGTCTCTGTGCTCCCAAGATATCTCCCGTCTCTGTATTCTGGTGAGCATTAACTGTGATCAAGTCGCGTCCGAGAAGACGAGCGAGAATTTGACAAACAGTGGTTTTACCACATCCAGTCTCACCGACTAAAAGAAGCGGTTCCTTGTACTTGATCGACATCTCGACCAAAACCGCAAGTCTCCGCATCGCCTTTGTCCACACGACTGGCAGTTCGAGTTGCATCAACTGCTTGTTCTCGAGCTTTTCGTAGTATGCGTCCATATCAAGATGCACCTTCATGACTTTTTCGATGGTCTCCTTGACCACGACCTTTTCCTCGTTCGAACGCACTCTCTCCGCAAGTAACATGTATCCATTGGCAGCCAACTCCTCGTAACCTACGGCATCACGCAAAGCCCACCGAAACAAATCTCTGAGAGTAGCGAACGAGTTCTTCTGCTCAAAAAGACGCGAAGACTGACGTCTCACCGACAACTGGCGGTAGACCTCAACGATTTTCTTACCGTACGAAGGTGCAATCTTACACCGGTCGCGCAAAATGATCTCAAGCTCGTCTTGGGGGATGTCATCAAAATGCAACTCGAGAAATCTGTTACGGAACGCACGCGACAACACTTTTCTACCACCGTAGAGCCCGGGAGGATTTTGCGTCGCAAACAACATGAAGTCCGGGTGTGGGTGAATAACCTCTTGCGTCTCAGGAATGAACAATTCTCTGTTATCGTCGAGTAAACGATTCAAAGCTTCTAACACGTCTGTTGGGGCAAGGTTCAACTCATCCAAGACAATCCAGTGACCATGTCTCAATGCCTCAACCAACACACCTTCTCTGAAAACAAGCTTACCACTCGAATCGGACACGTACGTTCCCAAATACTCCTGTAAGTCGGTATGCTCGTGATTATTGATACGCACAAATTTGTGTCCGGTGATACTGGCCAAGTAGTTAATCATCGACGTCTTACCTGCAGATGTTGGTCCCTGTACCAAAACAGGAAATCTTCTACTGGCTGTAGCACGCACCAAATTCATAAGATTCTTCTCCACAAACGGGGTGATGATGTAGTTCGGCGTGCTGACTTCACCCGGACCACGCTTCAACCAGTAGTGCTTGAACTGCACATATTCGTCCACGTTGGACGAGGGAGGAGGTGGACAGCGTGCAACAACCTGTTTAGCATTTTTCAATTTGTCAATTGTGTACTTGGCGATGATTGGCTGCAAAATACTTTCGGACTTGCGGTCAAGAAGGGTCAAAAAGGACATGCAGAAACCTTCAAAAAGAGCCCGGCGTAATCCATAGATGGCCACAATGTCGCACACATAAATTAACGTCCTTGTCAAAGTACGAATACTGAAATGCGGCTTTTGGTTTGCACCATCCACAATTTTGTTAGACTCTGCCAATGCTTTTGCCTCATAGTAAAGCTCAGCGATATCCTCAATCGCCCAGTCGTCACCCACGGCAAATCTCTGGATATACTTCTCGATAATCAGCGTCAAATCTTCTCTATCGCGGTCAGGAGAATGCACATAAATTTCGCTGAAACGCGAGCGAATACTCAATGGCAAATCACGCTTTCCGACGTCTGTCAGCGGGTTCATACATCCGAAAATCCGGAATTCGGGATGTGCGCGAATAGCTTCCACGTCACCTCGCTCGCTGAGAAGAACAGACCTTTGTGAGAGGGTTTCTGATAGAAGATCGGCGATACTCTCCAACGTATCAGGGGACGCCAAATTGATTTCGTCCAAAAGAAGCCATTCGCCATTGCGCACGGCCTTGACTAAGGAACCCTCGACGAAGCTGAACACAAACGAATTCTCAAGGTTGGCCGCTTGTGCTTCAAAGCCCTTGACGTCCTGCAGGAACTCCTCCCATTTGTTCAAAAGGACTGACTTTTCGTTTGACCGGAGCTTTCTTTTCTTCTTTGGACCACCTTCCTCAGTCGCGTCTTCGTCGGATTCCTCCGTCTTGTTCAAGATCCCATGCGCCATTTTTACCGCTTCATTCCAGAGTTTGATCACGTTTTTCCACTGGCTTCTATTGAAACACTTTGATAAAAGCGCAGAGAACTTGGCGTTCTTCTTCTGCGAAAATGTGGCCAAAAACAAGTTTTCGAAAACTTCCTGCAAAGGCGTAGCCACGCTTTTTGTGTTCACGGGTTTGTAACCACCGAGCAAGTCACCCGCCTCCGTCTGCTGCGAAACATTAATTACGGTCAATTTCTTGTGCATCATCTTCGCAATCTCTTGCACGACTGTAGTTTTACCGGTACCGGTCTCACCCACAAGCAAGATCGGTTCCACCATCTCGATACCCACGCCAATCTGCTCCATCAATTTCTTGGAGTGCTTCGTGCGAGCAAATGTGGTGGTATTGCCGGACTTCTTTCGCTGATTGAGAACTTGGTCAGATTTTGACTTCTGGAGCACTGCGCGGCCAATCTCGAGTTTTGTTTCGTCGCTGTAAAACGATGGCACGTAACTCTCGAGATAAAGGCCAATTCTAGATGCAGGTACCTCCAACACCTCGCCAATAGCGTTCACTAAGGGTACCAACGCGCTGTATTCGGTGATTGCGCTGCCAAAACACTCCACTGCCTCGGCGAAGATATTGTCGTAGATCTGCAGCTGCAAAAGCTCGTCGGGAGAAGTGACGCCACTATTATGAAGCATCACGTGGCACCGAGAACATACCTTCATCAAGTCACGCGTCAGAATAACACGCGGATGAGATCCTTTGTTTAACGAGATAAAGGACGTCATCGAGTAGATGTGGCACACTTTATTGTAGACAGATATGAGCTTTGCGATTAGATTCTTCAAAAGCGGGAACCTCGTGGCAAGAATTGCGCGAAGCTCCAAGTCTGTCGGAGTAGTTACCTCAATGAGCTTCCAGAGTCGAAGCCCGATCATGTCTGGTGTCGATCTGGTCACGCTACTTGAGGTCCGCACGGTAGAAATGAGCTGGAAATTTGAGTGTGCGCGAATGGTCTCGCCTCGCGCCGGAATACTGAGCTCGCGCTTCTCAAGCAACGTCAAAAGCACCGAGAGCACCTCGGTGGGCGCTTTGTCGATATCCTCAACCAAGACCCATTTACCTTCCTTGACAGCGGTGGTCAAAACACCCGAACGCCACTCAAAAGAGCCCGGTTTCTCGCCAGAGGTATAGGTTCCAAGCAACAATTTCGCGTCGGTTTGTTCGCCCAAATGGATCTTCACCACGTCGTTCTGAGCCCCGAGATATTTTGCCGTCTGATTAATGAGGAATGTCTTACCGGATCCAGCTTGTCCATATAACATCACAGGGGTATTGTTCTGGACGGCTTTCGCAAGTTTTCTAAGCACAATTGTGGCATTGGCGGTAGCAACAACTTGGTCGTGCTCAGGTTCATTTGACTGCTTTATCTTGTCGGTTGAGGGGGCCGCCACGAGCACACCACATATGCTGATGATCAGACTCGAAAGAGTGGTCTGGTCAAGTTTCACTACATCTGGCTTATTGATATGCACGTTTTTTGGCAATTTCGTGAAGTTGGATAAGCGCTTGGCTTCAACAAGTGCAAGAAATTGGTAGTCAATTTTGCCGCCCGAGTCATGCGGGGCAGATAAGTTGGCTGTCTGCACGTGCGCGTCGATCATCTGGTAGCGCAGCGTCTCCGATGCGTTCAAGTAGGTGGCCAAGATTTGCACCGCCAAATATTTCAGCGCCGCATGAGCCGCATCAAGACGAAGAACGGTATAGAGTACCTGCGGCAACACAAAAGAAGAAAACCTCTGGGGCTTCGCCGTGTAGATTCTGTAGATGGCCAATAATGACGTGCGCAACAGTGCGACATCGGCGACATCGGCGGATTTTATAAACTGGTCGATTGCATCGAAAAAGTCAATGCGAGTGATGAAATTCTCAATCAATGATAAGCATTCAGGAAAAATCGCCACGATCCGTGCAACCGCCAGTAAAACCACTGTGCCACGGATTTTCGGTGTTTGTTCGGGGTATTTCTCGGAAAACGCCGTTTCTAACGCATCCGATTTATTGATCCACCTTGCAACAATTTCAAGAAAGATGTCCTGATAGACGTACAATGCTGCCACGGTCGTCTTCTCCTGTAAAGCGCAAAGCGCAATCTGGTCCAAGTTTTCCAGCACACTTGCCGTCTTACTGTATGGGAACAACACTGGTGCTGATTTCTGGGGAAATGCATGCTTATAGGCCTCTAAGCGGGCCGCAGAGGTTGCGAGATCAAGCTCAACCACGTGCTGCATCTTCGCTATTTCTCGTTTTCTAAATCCTTAATTCCCGGTATAAGTTTTGTGGCCAGGAAATGGAATCAGAAATAGATGTTTTGGAAAAACTTAAAGCAGGCCCTCAGATTGAGATGAGCGCCGCGATGCGCTGCGTGTGTACTGCAGATAACAGATTGCGAAAAAAGTGAGATCAGGCAAAGATTGCAGTCGAAAAAACACTTAGATTATTGTATAAAACTTGCTAGCCTCCTGATATAAGAGAACTTTCCTTGTCCACAAGATTTTTCAGCTGATTCAAGATGAAAGGAAATTTTGTATACAGAATTGAAGTCATAGGGCGCACGTTATGGCGACCCCACCATATCTTTTCAAATGCTCGAGCCAATAAAGAACGGTCGTGTCGGGTTGACGAAAAAAATTATAAAAAGAATCATTTTCATAGGTTTAACTCCAATATTTTATGAATCATGCTTTTTTGTTATTTCCTGCGCAAAGTTTTACTCGAGGTTGGGTTTGATAAAATTTGCTCAGGGTCGTTGGGTCGCGCAAATTGCGGCATTACAGCTCGTCTTCTAGAAACTCCTGTCACACTAAAAATTAAAAAAATCTGACCAAAGTAGTCATAACAGAAGGAAAGTTAATGCACACGAAAGCTGCAGAGAATCTTAATCAGTTTCACTGAAATGGTTGCCCAATTTTGTCAAAATATTGCGTGAAATGCTCCAAGGTTCGACACAAGTTTTGCTTGCAAGGCCGATTATTACCATAGTCTGGCTAGATCAGAGGTTTTAAATGAATTATTGTGTTTGCTGTATAGAAGATTTGAAGAATTCCTTGACCCTATGTATGCACCAAAGAAAGAAAAAGAATTCTATCCACAACCATTTTTCTATATCTAAGCAATTCTCAACTGCTTGCAGCGCGGTGATCACTCATCAATTTCGATTTCAAATAGAAACTGAAATGTGGAGTCTTGACTAATTTCAATTTTGTTACCTCTACTTCTTTTCATTGAAGGGAAAATACCTTGAATGTTCATGAAAGAGAGATGCGGGAATATCTTTCCTCGAACATCGAGACATGGGATCAGTGACTGTCAAGAAACACAACTTTCGATAAAAATACGGGACTGGCTGGTATCTTTCCGATAAATTGACTATGTATATAAATGGTCTTCAGCTTACTTGCGACCAAATATCCGTCCAAGAGCAAGGATGAAAATAAATCTCTTCTTGACTCTTGCCCTCTTTCAAGTCACGGCTAGAGCTGCACACTTACACAAACAATTCCATACCCCTGACTTGAATGTCTTCCCGAATACAACCTTACGTGTGAATTTGTCCAAGCTTGTGCAACCGGAGCGAGCTGGATCGTACACTGACTACCAATATGCCTCACACAAGGTAGCTGCTCTAGACTTGCGCATCAAGCTGTTTTTCAAGAAATTGAAGTCTCACATGACCGATTCTGAGTTCAAAGTTTTTGCGTTTCTGAAAAACAAGAAGAAACTCGAGAAGGAGCTTATAGATATAGAGGCAAAAGCACAGGATTTCCCGTTACTGACTAGGATAACCAATCTGATCCATTACTCGAGAGCTATACTCGTGGAGTTGGAATGGTATGCAAATGAAATGCGACATTATGGAAAGCTGTCAAAAGCTCCCGACAGCATAATATACAAAATCATGGAGTTAAAGGCTTGTGTGCTCGCTCTCTCTAATGAGGTAGGCGAGCTCGATTTGAAGATGAAAGACGTGGACAAAAAAATTATTCGGCTCTGGCGCGGTCTTTTGTTTTGGAAAGGAATCTTTGAAGATTTAAGAGTGGTGCTGCAAGAGCAGTGGGTGGTTTACCACTATGAGACCAAACACGCGGAGGCCTTGATCAAAGATTTGGCGGCACAAATTCCCATCTCTCAGAAGCAATAAAATGCTTAAAGCTTTATATTCGTATTGTAAAATGAAGAAAAGAAATTGATTTAAAATGGAGAACACAAGAGCATTTTCAGCTCACAACTGAGCCGGATGATCGCGAATTCGTTATTCTTTGAATCGTTCTTGGTTGCATTTCCATGAATGATTACGAGGATTCGAATTTCTGAACAAAAATGTTTCTTTTATCTGTGAAATCGAAATCAAGTTTCATTAATGTAAATCTGATCATTTGAAATGAACCTATTTTGGGAGGGAGGTTAAAAATGAACATGCAAGTGGGTGCGAAAAGTCACCTGGGCTCGGTTTGTGACTGCAAAGACTAAAGCGGGACTTGAGCGCAGACCTGTTGAGTTATACCCAGAAGTTTTTTTCCACTAGAATTGAAGAAAGAGATAGCTGAAATATACTTTTGATAAATATTGCACAGCTCGGAACATTTAAAGTCAACTAGCCCCAAAAGAAACTTAAATTTGAATTTACGGACCAGTCTCAACCACAGAAATGAGATTCCCATTATTTTTGACCTCGCTTGTGTCTTTGGCAACAGCAACCGTCGGCCGGGATACCACTTTAAGTCTTTACTCCAGGTGTATGTAATTCTAAAAATGAAAGGAAAACCCATCAAATCATTACTAACTCCAGACAACAACGAAACCAACGAGCCACCAAGACTGTGCATTTTTGAACGTTTTGTTGTACTGAGCGCAGCAGATTTGCTGCAGATTTCCCACTGTGAGTCGATCAGGGGAAATATTGAGGTGAACAATTACCTGGACCCGATTCTCAGATTCGACCATCTCCATAAAGTGGAGGGCAGCCTTGTCATCAGTGACAGCAAGATTTTGATGCGCGTAGATGCATTTAGTCTTCGTATCGTATCGGAGACGTTGAAGATGGAAAAACTTGTGTCACTCGCCTTGATTGAGACGCCCAACTTGGCCACGGTGAAGACGCTCGACTGGAAAATCTTGCCTCTCTTGAGCCAGGCCACATTGGCCAATTTGCGCGCGGTAGAGAGCGTCACGATATCGGACACTTCTTTGACGGCAGTGTCAGGGTTTGCCGGCCTAAAATTACTCAAGTTGGACATCAACAACAATCGGTTCTTGGAGATGCTTGATTTCAGCACCGAGGAGGTCTCAGAGCAGCTTCATGTCACTGGAAATGGCAATGCTCTCGAGGTGAAACTAGGCAATCTCGAAAAGGCGCACAACATGAGTGTGAGCAATGTGAGAGATCTCAACATGACGAATTTACGCAAGGTGGAAGGGTCAATGAGCGTGATGGAAAATCAATTCTCGAGCGTGGCTTTCCCCTCTCTCACCGAAGTCGGCGGTCTGTTCCGCTTGGCCGACAATCGTAAAGCAGAAAGCGCCGATTTCAATGCAGTGCTTGATGTCGCAGGAGGGGTTCTGATCACGAACAATACCATGCTTCGCGATATCAGTTTCTTCTCGAAACTCAAGTCGATTGGCGGAGCGCTTGAGATGGTGGGGAATATTACCCAGACGGAGTGGAAGAGCCTCAAAATGGTGAAGGGCTCTATTAGTCTCCGCTCGACCGACCCCAATTTCGACTGCAACAAATGGATCGTGGGTCCGATCCGCAATACTTTGCGGGGCGCCGAGATTGAGTGCAAACTGCAACGCAAAAATACTCCCACCGTCTCGTCGTCTTCAGGAGCACCGCCGCTGATGACAATCGAGCACTTGTCACAGAGCGCAAAGAAATATTTGTGCCAGTGGCTCGTGGCGACATTTTTCGCGGTTTTTGCGCTTTCAATGTAGCATCTCTCTAAAAAAGAAAATTCACCCCATCTGCTAGATCTTGCCATATAGACTATTCTTTTCAATGTACCTCCTTATTTCTACGGTTAAAGGTAAATCTGCCAGGGCCAGATCCCCGGTATATGTATTGCGAATACCCGAAGAGCTTATGGCACCAATTGAGTCTCTAGATTCTTCAACGGTTTTCATGTAGATGTTTTGCGCCCATTCTGGAGGGATTTCAGCAAATCCCCCGCATGCGATCTTGTCCCTATAGGCCTGCTGTGCCGCAAAGTCATCGCCATTGTCGGCTCGCGTCAAGCAGAATAGATCGGTGGTATTCATAAATTCATGCAAAGCGTCCCGAAGTGTGGAAGGTGTATAGTACTTGGGATCGAGCACACGAACAAGGGTATCAAATCCAAGCAAAAAGGTAAGTCTTGAGGACAGAATATCGGGCGAAGGGGAGGTCAATTCGCCGTCAAACTTATGCGAGCTTCCGGCTTCCACGAAACTATTTATTGCCGCGGCTTTATCGGCGAATTTGGCATGGTTCGTGAGCCCAATGGCCACCGGAACTCCAAGTTCTTCAAGCGATTTCGCCATCATCTGCATCATGGCCAAGCGATGCTCGAACAGCGCAGGAACAGGTACTATCTTGTCAGCGTTTTTCACAGAAATAAGAAGTAAAAGCAATTTGGTTTCTGATTTTTCCTGAAAATCATAATGAATTGCCTCAGTTGCAAGTGTAGAATGTGCTAGGTGCGGAGGGTTGAATGACGAATCGAGAATGAGCACTCGCGAGATTGCCTTGTTCGGGAAAGGACTCGAGCAGTAAACGAGGGCGAAATCTTTTCCTGATTTAGTGAAGTTTTGGATAATATTTTGGAACTTCATCGAAATCATGCAAACGAAGGAAAAAGGGAATTGGTGTTTGGATCTTGAATTGGAGTAAGAGGCGCGCGGCTTGTGGTCTCACTTGACAGATAATTTCGCAATCACCTGATTCCATATCTTGATATTGAATCCATTTTTGTTAATCACAACATTTTGGGCCCATACACAAGAAAAAAAAAAAAAGAAAGTAATCGGCATGAATACTAATAGCTACTGTCTCGTGCTATAATGAGAAACTTTATTTTAAGCTTATGTATTTCAACAGAAGACTGAAATCAGACATTCTAAATAATGAGTACGCATGAAAATGAATCTAGAGCATCAGCTATTTATTCGATAGCCGGTCTTACGAGTCTAGCGTCTAAAAATCCAGATCGATAAAATTAGAGTTCATCGTCAAGATGCGCCTCTTGAACCACCACCTGGGGCTCTTCGTGTGTAGTCACACCCTTAATAGCCACTAATTCGACATCAAACACTAGATAGTTAGTAGAAATTGAGAAAGAAAAGATCGTGGGAATGGCCAAGAATCATATACTTTAGCCGTCAAATGGTTCGGTTTCGCTGAAGCTGATATACTCCCATGAAATAGCAAATCGAAATTGTTACGTACCCAAGTCGGCATTTGGTGGGATAGGACCGATACCACGAGTACCATAGCCCAACTCCGAAGGAATGTTCAAAGTTCTCTGCTCACCAATACACATGTCCAAGATACCCTGTTCCCAGCCCTTGATCACCATTCCCGAGCCCAACTTAAACTTGATTGGGTCGCCACGAGAAATCGACGAATCGAAAACGGAACCGTCGGCAAGTTTTCCTGTGTAGTGGACCGAAACTTCATCGCCATTTTGTGCTTTGGCCTGACAGTAAGCCACCAGTTTGGTGACATCTTGATTGTTAGTATGCTATAATTTGAAATAGGTAATCAATATTGAGTAGAGGGGGGACTTACCGATTCCGACAGATTTGGCAACGACGGAGTTCACGATAGCAAGAAAAGCCACAGATTTAACAAAAGCTCCGTAAATCATGGCAGAATAATATATGTGAAAATATATGAATAGAGTGAAAGTTCGTATGCAGCGCGTAACTGGCTCGCCCTCGGTGGAACCACGCCTTCGTGGGGTCGGGAGTGCATGTGGAGCGCATTCGATACAATGAAACTTCTTTTCTTGTATACCTCTATAAGTGCGTGACCTCGATGGTAAGATGAAATTTTTGTGCAAATTTCATAAATCTCAGGCGCGATGAACTGTCCCAAAAAGGTACTCGCACAATATTAGGCGGAATTTCGGGCAAAATGCTCAGACTATTAAGCGGGTAGTTTCGCCCCCGGGTCCCAAATTGTCAACAGCGCTTAATTTCCTTATTCCAGGGTAGTCAATTTCAATTTCCTGAGAACTTTCCATATGAAAAAGGCTGAACTGTGATTAAAGCTTTCGCGTATTCTTTATATAGGTGGTACTTCCCAAATACTGAAACGACACTTGTCCACAGAAAGACACCCGCCTGTCCCTCGTCAGTCCAGCCCCGCAATAACTACAAAACTGAAGAGTTATCCGACTGTCAAAATACTGTCAAATGTGGAATCGACGAAAGAAAGAGATCTTTTGAAAATGATGACCACGAGAAACCACTGATTAAACCGGAAAATGTGGCTGCTAAATTAGCCGCTGGCCCCCGCTTACGCGACAGTGTCGAAGACAGTGCAAAACAAGCCTTGAGAACAATTTCACGAGGCAAACGAGTAAAAAGAAAAATGGCTAACGGTTTGAAAGCTGACGAAAGGAGAAAGCTTGAGTATCATGGATCTCAATATTTAGCGAATGGCAATTTAAAAGCGAACACAAGAGGTACTCGACCCAGAAAAAGATGCAGAATCCATAGCCAGGAGAGCCAATTACTCAATCAACAGGACGCAACTGTTGGAGTTGCAAAGGACACACAAGACCCTCGTATTCCTCAAAGTTCTGGAACGAAGTGGGAGGTCAAAAACGAGTTGAAGACCTCAAACGTTGGTCAGGAGCGCACATGTGTTTCTTGGGATTCTTCAACAGAAAAAACGTGCGAGACTCCTGCGCATCGCATAGTAGGGAAATTGCCAAATTATGATTGGGAAAGGTTAGAGCAAAATGCGAAAGACCTCGACGTTTCCAAGTCTCTGCTCGGTCGAATTGACGACGAGTCAACTGTCAGTGGGTTGCAAAATTTCAGACCTGACGAATGTTCTATTGAACCGAGGTCCATACCTTCCAAAAAAGCGGAAATTAAAAATTCTGATGGCGGAGTCACGAAAAACCCTGAAACTTCTTCCGATGTATCCCAGCTTACGCTTTCTGAGACTCATTTGTCTACTAAGACTTCGGCGCAACAAATCGGCACAGAAAATGCAGATAACGTCACGCCTATCTCCAGAACGAGTCACATAACTTATTCCCGGCTTGAGAGAACAGACTCAGAAAATGAAGCAGTTGAATGCGTCATATGTAAGATAGCATACACTTCAACATCTCTTTTAGAAGCGCACATGAGAACACATACAAGAAAAGTGCCTTATCAATGCACTGTGTGTAACGAACGATTCTCTCAGAGAGAATCTTTGCCTTTGCATATGAGGACGCACAACATGCCATTCCAATGCACTGAATGCAATAGAGGATACTCCTCAAGAGCACTTTTGCAGACACATATAAGGAAGCACGCAAGAGAAAGGCCATTTCAATGCTTTGTATGCAACAAAAGATTTTCTCACAGAGATACTTTGAACGAGCATATGAGAACGCATATGAGACGAAGGCCGTTCCAATGCAATGTATGCAACAAAGGACTTTCTCAAAGAGATACTTTGAAAGTGCATATGAGAACACATACGAGACAAAGGCCGTTTCAATGCAATGTATGCAACAAAGGATTTTCTCTAGGAGATTTTTTGAAACTGCACATGAGAACGCACATGGGAGAAAGGCCGTTCTGATGCACTTTGTGCAACAAAAGAATTTCTCAAAGAGATACTTTGAAAATGCTTATGAGAACGCACACATGAAGGAGCCCGACTCAGTATAGTCTTGGCAAAAAGGGTTGTTTGAAAGATGAGCTATAAAAGTGGATCTCAGACTCACCTAAAAGAAAACCGTCTTTGAAAGATAGCTCCCAGAGAGAGAATCGCTTGTCTAGCCGCTGAAAGGAAATTTGCGAGAGCGAAGTGTGATATAGCATTCATAGTGATTGATTTGTGAACGCATTTTTACAAAAATAAACACACTCACACCGTTGAAAAAGGCAGCGCACTACAAACTTTTGACCTCGGATGAAAATTCTGTTTAATTGAATAGGTGGTTGACCCTGGCCGCTTGCGGAGAGTGGACCTCTTCAGACTTCTCATTTGTAGATCATGAGCGAGAGATGGGAAAGAGACACAAGATCTTGTTGATGATCCACACGTGATTGAAAGTATCACTAGAGCTAATTGCAGTTCCTTTGATTTTTGGAAAGATAGTTATCTGATATGCTTCTTCATTTAATCCATCCAATAAAGAATCTAATTATACTACTTTATTATTATCCTTGTCATAATCGAAAATATTCAAACGTGAAGCTACACGTGAGCACCAGACACAGAAAGCAATTTGCTTGCCAAAGAATTTGAACAATCGACATAATTATGTGGTCATTATGATTTCTAATATACACTATATACCCGGAAGAGCCGGCACCTGGAATGGCGCCGCCCAAAATATCGTCACATCGTAAACCTCCGCATGTGTGACATACCCAAACTAATAAAACAATTGTGAATTTAATCTCGTGATCGGTGTCTCGTCATCGACTAACTGCTGAAGAGTCTTCCCTCCTCCAACTCGTCGATGGTGTTTTCGACAACGTCGTCATCGTCGTCATCTTCCACTAACTCAATAGTGGCATATTTAATCATGTCCCACCTCTTCCAGAAGGCAAAAGCGTCGTTATGGTTCTCGGAATCAACCAAGTCCTGCAAAAAGTACTTCGCCTTGGTCAAACGGTCCTTCAACGCCTGTAACTGGATGGAAGCGGGGTCTCTGCCGGTAGACGACAGCTCAGTGGTATGCATCTGAATAGAAGGCCCCATGATTGAGGGCTTTCTGTGCATAATTGGTTTGAACACCTCCTTGTGTTCGTAGTCCGTGTCATAGTCAGTCAAATCAGTCATAGCACCGCACGCGTCTTCGTCGTCACTAGCGTTAGAACGCGGGGTGTCATAGCCATAGGCTTCGCTCTCGATGTGCGACGCTGCGTCGCAGTACCTGGCCCATGCCTCATCTATGGCACCAACAAGGTACTCGAAACATCTGGAACGTGAGTTCATGTCCGATATGGGAATCAACTTTTTAGTGCTTCCGACAGAAGAACAACTATCGGAAACCTGAAAGAAGCTACCCGAAGACGCTGTGCGGTCCAACATTTGAATGTTGCCGTTCACATTGTTGACGTACACCGACTGATTGCAAGGCGAGCTCAGCAACCTACAATCCAAATTGTCATCGGCGCCCACGCAAGATTGCGCGCGCTGAACTGGCTCAACATTGTTTTCATCATCGTCGCTGTACTGAGCTACTGCTTTAGATAATTTATCATTCAAGGAGAAAGACACGCGACAGCTGGCTCTTCTCTTCGCTCTGATCTGGTCGGCAATGTAACAAGATTGCAGATCCTCAGAGTCGGAGAGCGATTCAGACGACGAAGAGTAGTGAGAGTTGCCACCGACCTTGGTAAAACACGCCTGTGGTAACCGTTTGGTTGGAACAGTGTTGACGTCAATTTTCGATAAGCACGCCCGCTTTGGTGCAGGAGCGCGCTGCGACAATTGACTGTACTGACAAGTGCGCTTGCCTGCGGGTGGAAATGCTTGCGAGCACAACGCCATAATGTGAGAGCGCGAAGTCACGTGAAATGGGGCGAACCAGAAAATCCAAACGTTTGGATCAAAGGTGCAAGGAGCGCGCGGGGAGGGGTGAGAGTCCGAACCAGCCAATCAAGGGGTCAGACGCTGCTTGTGCACAGGAGGATGGCAAGGGCAGAAGAACACAAAAATGAGTTCCGGCACGTACCAATCAAAACAGCCCTGATCTGGAAAAAGGTGCCTGTTTATGTACTTCCAAAAATGTGACAGGTTCCTGCTGAAGAATCTCAAGCTTGAAGAACACTTCGAGTGGCTGTGTCGACAGAGAAATTTGTCGGTGGTCGAAGTGAACAAAAAACGTGGACTTTTTTTGTGCGAGGAGCCGAGGTCTGTGTAGGAAAAAAGTGACCTCAAAAGTGCGTGGCGAAAGAAAAAAAAAAAAATCAGAAGTGAGAAATGAGTGCGCCGTAGAAAAAAAAAAAGTGCGCGTGGGAGGAGGCGACATTGGCTTGTATTTCTATGTTGAGATCAGCGGCACTCTGAGACGATTGTCTGCACACCGATCTGCATATATGCGTCGCGGAACTGTTATATAATTGGTTGAAGTTGATTGCTACTGCCGGGTAACCAGGCAATCTCTGCATGTCGCGGAACTCTTATGCAGGCGTCCGCCTAAACAGGCAGTTGGGCGTCTAGAGGCAAAAGTGATCTCTAAATTTAAACGCCCGGTGAAACCGTAACTTGGACTTGGCATCGAAAAATAAACATTTCTGATGACAATCCAAGAAGATTATTGATTGATCCTCAACACAATGAAAAGAAATACAAAAAAAAGCGGAACCGAATATTGCATGTGATTTCTTTTTGTGAGCAATTAATTCTCGGCTTGTGGAATAGGGGTTGACGTGGCCAGAACCTGGGTGCGGATCGTTCCCTCATGAACGCCCCAAGCAAAACGTCCAGATTTTCGGTCGGGTATTTTTATTCGCACCGAGAGTGCAACTAATCACTTTGAATGTAGGATCCGGGAACTATCATTCCCCTCCGCCTACCCCTTTTCACCCCTCGCAACGTAAACGGCAACTTTTACTGCGCCCTCTTGTTCGCCGTCAAAAGCAATTTTTGTGTAAAACAATGGTGTTCAGAAAAGATCGCCAGCAAAAAAATGTACAGTCCTTACGAGTTTGCCTGATGTTACCAAGATATTTTTATTGTCTTACAGCGGAAAGCGTATGTGGGTAATTTCATCATGTACATTCTAAATTGCAGTGCCCACTTTACTGTGCGCACGCTCACACAGCAGCTCGCTGCCGAGATAAGAATGTCGATCTGAGTTTACATAAGTCGAGCACGAGAATTTCTCTGTAAGTAGAGAGCAGAATTTTCTCGTAATTGCTTCTTTTGAATTGCTATGAAAATGCCATCAATTGACCACGAAAAATGGCGTGATCTCTTTGCGTGTAAGCCCTTTCAGTCCATTATCTACTTAGGCAAAATAATGTCGCATGACGGCTTGCTAAATTGGCTGGTACACTACGTGCAAGGGCCTGAAACCAATTACACGACAGCAAACAACCATGGAAAAATATAGGAGTAGAGTCAGGTACAGTCGAATTCGTTGTGAAATCATAAAGCTTCGAATCGAGATGATGAATGAAGCAAATGAGCTCAATCATTTCGTGAATTGAAATGCCTTCCGTCATCCAGGCCTGCGTCAGATTATCCCGCTTTCATTGATTTTTTACTGAAAAGCTATCCTGATTATTTTTTTTCCTCAAACATTTCCTTAGAATCTACCCGATTGAGATTGAAAAAATAAAAGAAAAAGGGCGACATTGACAGCGAAGTCAAATTCACCTTGAATCACTGCCGTGGTCGACCCCACCTAATTGATGTTTTTGACCTTTTTAACTTGCCGTAAGGTATAAAAGTAGAACCTTTTGTGTGCATGACCTACAAAAAAAAAAACAAAAAAACCTATGCCCTTCTCATGATGTGTATCAAATTCAAATCTCGCCGCTCCAAGCTCAAGCCCAGCTCTAGAAGTTCAGACATTGAGTTGGTGCTACAAAGTCAGGCAATGCCGCGCCTGTCACAAGTACTCTCTTCGAACTAATTTATGAAGTTTGACTGCCGTACTGTAAACGATCTTGAAAAAACATGTGTGATTTAATCAAATTCCAATGTCAATACATTCCAAAATATATTGAACCCAAAGTGTATCAGTTTGTCTATTTATGGAATGTCTATGTATAGCAATATTGTTACTTTGTGGTGTTGAAAAGCATTGAACTGGACCCAATATAAATGTCTCTAGGATGCTGTCCAGCAGCTTAATAGTTTCAAATTACGCTCAATACTTTGGGACTGCCAAACTCCACGGTTCAGAAATTCTCATTCAAATCGAGAATGGTTACACCGATCGCTCCAGGTCCTGCAGATCTGGTCTCGATGCCATATCTGGTGTCCGAAGCTTGGCCTCGAGCGACTCCATAAGCCTCACGAGCATAGTGAGAAATCTGCTAAAGTTTTTGTTGTTCAAAAGCAAAATTTCATTTTCTTTGAACTTAATGTACACGAGCCTGGTAAGTGGCACAAAGTAGCGGAGCCCAATGAACGAGAGGCGCACGAGAAGAAGCGCCAAGAGCTCGATCTTGTCCGTCATCAGCGTGTCTTCCAGCACGGCCGAACCTTTGGTAAAGTGGACAATATCGTCGGCATCGGCACGCATCCCCAAATCCACCATCAATTGGCGTAGAAGGGTGATTTTCAGCTCGTAGTCAAGCTGATCGAGCAACTCGGCCGTTTCCGTCTTTAATGCTGAGTGCTCATACTCGGCGAGAAGTCTACGTGTATTACGGTCGCTGCGTACGAATGGGAGGTAGCCATATACGGTATCCAGAGCTCGGCCCATCAACAGATGAGCTCTCAGGACTGCTTCGTCAGCGCTACGGGACATTGCCAAGTCAAAAACAAGCCGCCGCCAGCCCATCTCTTGCAGTTGCTTTTCTTGCTGCTGATGCATGACTTCCCGGAGATTTTTATTGATGAGCGACGTGAACTCATCATGCTGTTCGGTCAAGTATCTTTCTACGCGTGCGTGTCGCAAATTGTACTCAGATTCTTGCGCAGTGTCTTCGCTTTCCTCATCTAGCTCAATCGGGGATTGGAGGCCGGGGAGAGACGACAATTTGGGGCTTGGAGGTGAACCGACCGCGCGGTTTTTCAAGATCTGGGACCTGATCTTCTGCGACGGCGTTTCGAAAGGCCTCACCTCTTCAGGAGAGATCTCGAAATCGGAAAGTTTCGAAGGCTTTGCGCCCATGAGGTTCTGCACCGAAGTAGGAAGCCGGTCTGTGAAGGGAAGAAGATAGTATGCGATAGAAATAGTGGCCCGCACGACCATCTCGAATGTCTGGGGTAATATAAAACTAAAATTGAAATTTATGAAATTGAAATGTGCAGCCCCGATTTTAAAATCCTTCTATTCTTTCTAATTTATTAAAGGAAAAAATGCATGTGATTTTGACCTTATCAGCTCATCGGATCGGTTATCTCAAATGTGTATGGTTCCTAGATTTGCATGGAGCGCTGTGTGCCATCAACACTGCTGGTCCTGCAGTCTACCGAGCGGCTGCCGCGCCAGATCTCGATCTCATCAAACAGCAATCGCATAGGCGCATACCATCAGGGGCCAGGAAATGGAAAAAAAATCTTATACATCGAAATAATCTTTCGAATGGTTTTGTTATCTGAAGCTTTCGAGCAGTACTCCAAAAGCTTTTTAAGACACTTGGCGGGTTACATCACGTGACCTGACCGGGGAAGTCGCAGCAATTAGGGTAGGTGCAATGACGGCAATGGTTATGTCGCTCTGGCCACTTAGGCTTCCCCACCAACGGCACCCATTATGCACGCGTGCTGTCTGAATTCGAAAAAAATGGTCATTCGAAAGTATATCCTCATATAGTAACAACCTCCTCATTCATCTTTAAAAAAATCACTATTTGATAAACACCAACAATCGTAATTCAACGCCATGTCATCGTTTGCCATCAAATGGCTAACCAATAGGTTCCTCAAGGATAATCAGTTCACGAAGTTTGGAGTCGAGGATCCGTATTACGAGGACGTGTTCATCGGGAATGATAGAAAAGGGAAACCAAAGTACAAGAAAGTGAAACGACAGATTCCACAGGGGATTTGTGAGCACGACACGAAAGTGCTACTTGCAGTCAAAAAGCAGGCATTTAGATACGACATGTGGTTCACGTTCTGTGGTCTTCGGTTCGGCCTTGCGAATGTAGTGGGACTTATTCCTATTGTCGGTGCCATTATCTCAATCTACTGGTCGCTCTCGCTCTTCGTGAAAGCCCGCTCGCTTAGAGATGGCTTGCCCCTTGATATTCAACTCATATTCCTTTTTAATATCGTGGTCGACTTTCTTCTTTCCCTTATACCTATAGTGGGCGACATAATCGAGGTAGGATATAAGGCTAACCTGCGTAATTTCCTTTTACTCGAAAAACACTTGTATCGAATTGGACAGCGGAACTTGGGCAAGATTCTCGATTCCGAGGTGAGACCGGGGTTCCTCAACGAGAAAGTCCAGCCCTATGTCGAGGAGCATATTATTCCTGGCGCTGAAAAGGCAGGGGAACAACTTAAAAAGTTTGTGCAGACTAACTTTAAGGCACCTGCTTCTCCAGACAGCACTACGTCCGGAACCACCACACAGTATCTGGATGCGACTGCAGTAGGAACTTTGGAGACTCCAGTAGATGACGATACGAGAAGTATAAGGAGCTTCAAGGATTCTCTCTAGAGACTGTGAGGGATTTTCGAAAGAACATCTCAGATGTGTTTCTTGCAGCATTGAATGATTTTTTCTACCTCCATCTGCTCTCATCAACTCCACTGATGTTGACATGAAAGGCCCCGGAAATCATTCAATTATTCAATCACTGTCGTTTCCGATCGCTCAGTGAACAATCACAGTTACCATTAATCTCACACAATGAGATATTGCTATCAAAGAACACACATACGAATCAAGAAATCAGTCATCGCCAAACAGAATCACGAATAAACAAGGAAAGAATCGTGGCAGGTGTGAATATTTTGATGCAGTTAGAGATGCTTAGGATAGGGCGAGAGAAGCGGGCTCTGGAGGTCTACCAACAAAGAAAAAGCCATCACCGTACGCTTTTACAGTGAGTCAAATCAAAAAACCAAATATACAGGACCTTGAAGAAAATCGATCGCGATATACAAGTACATGGAAGGAAACTCGAAATAGAAATAGAATGACTGAATTGTTGTCGCGAGAGATAATGAAACCATGTCCTAAAGTGAGAACTCACAAGCTCGGGACTGGTGACGATCCAAGGTAACAGACAATGACATATATAATTTACGTGAAAATCATTTCCAATGAGAACTTTCTTTCAGAGTCAATTCACAGTACGCATGCCTCCAGCGCTTCTGTATTCGACTTTTCAGAATTTTTAGACTTTTCAGCCAACCGGCTACATATTCATTCTCGGAAAAAAAAAATGTTGGCTTGGAAAGTGCCTTTTTTGAAAAATTTCACATTTCAAGTCAAAATCTTTTCTTCTCTCACCCTCACCATAGACTACCGCGGCTCGTCACTGTGTGTCTGCACTCAGCGCCGATTCCAAGCCATGCGCAGACGCACACTCTTTTGATTAAATCTGCAATATTTTCATCATTGATTTCCTAGATTTTTTTATCTAAATAGAGTGCACTTCAAATTATTACTGAGTCTCATTCTTTCATTAGACCGGTTAATACCAGTGACCGAACTTACCCAGAATCATGGCCGAAAACTCAGGTCTGGGCGCGTTACACCCTTCATCAACATCTGCCTCCTCGGTAACATCCGCCAATCCTACGCCCATTCTGATAGGTACTCCAGAGACCGAAAATATCTCAGCTGCTAAAAAATCTGCTGAAGTTCAATCAGCCGATCAACTGGTTCCCGCGTTGCTGGTAGAAAATGACAGTCACACAGCGGCGGAGAAAGAGCTGAAAACTGCATTGACAGGATCTAGTCAAGAGAAACCCGAGGCCTCAAGTACTCTTACTCTGGACTTCACCGATATCTCCATTGATACTGACACTTCTCAGACACAGCCAAGTATTCTTCCAAAGCAAGAGAATACACAATCTGTAACTGCAGATCAATCTTTTCAAGAAGAAGTCACGCCCAGCGATGTCAATTCGACTCCAGAGACGTCGGAAGGCTCGCCAGATGACCTGCCTGCAGGCCCTACCGAGGAGGAACAAAACCCTGTTCTTGCCCGATTCATGGCCGCATGTCAAAATGGAGAATTGGCCACTGTCGAGGAACTTATCTCGTCCAAACAGGTATCTGCCCACGATACGTTCAGTCAGGGGATCACCGGACTTCATTGGGCCGCCATCAACAATAGACTTTCGGTGGTGAAATATCTCGTGGAAAACAAGTACTCAAAGGCCGACCCGAACTTTTTGGGCGGCACTCTCGCGGCATCGCCATTACATTGGGCCTGTAGAAATGGTTTGGTGTATGTGGTGGATTACCTTTTGACTCATACAAATGCAGATCCCACGCTAAAAGACTCTCAGCAGTATAACGCGCTTCATTTGGCAGTACACTCTTCCAACATCACTCTTTTGCTCTACATTCTTGTCAAATGTGTCCTAATCGACAAGCTTATCTACATCGACATGCAGGACGCTATCCAGTGTACGGCCCTTCACTGGGCTGCTTACCAGGGCGACATTTTGTCGGTGAAGGCATTGATCAAGTATGGTGCAGACGTGACCAAAGTCGATAAGTCGCTCATGACACCGCTTCATTGGGCGTTTATTCGAGGTTACAAATCGGTATTGGCCGCTTTGTTGGACGCAGGGTCGGACATTTTTCACCAGAACGATAAAAACCGAGACTCCTTTGGTGTTTCGGCAGACATGAACTGTGAGGCCACGTGGATTCAAGTCTTGAAGGAATCTGATAGAAACCCTAAACGAAACTGGTCGAAAAACTCTCATTTGCTCACTGAGACGCAGGCTAAACTCATAACGTTTTTCACGCCCGCAGCGACGCTTCCTCTCGTTCTTCAAATCTGTTCATTTAGTGATGGATATGTGATTCCCAAGTTGTTCTTCAGTGTGATTATTATGGGCGCATCAGCTTTATTTCTCATGCACTTTATCATCCCGATCTATCTCTGGAAGGATAAAAGTCTATTCCAGACACCGTATCTCGCCGGTCTATTTGCTGCGACTGCAATGTGGACCGTACTCGCATGGGTTTTTGTTGTGATGCCGAAAATATTATTCGAGAAATTCTTCACCACAGTGTTTCTCGCTGGCTCTATTGCCGCTTTTGCATACTCCTTTCTAAAAGCGATGACAATCAACCCGGGTATTGTTCCTGCCCCTAGCGATCCCAAAGTACTATATGACGACATGAAGAAATTGCTTGCCGCGGGTAAATTCGATACCGAGCATTTTTGTGTGAATACATTTACCCGTAAACCGCTCCGGTCGAAATTCTCCAAAGTCACCGGTAACCTTGTGGCTCGTTTCGATCACTACTGCCCATGGGTATACAACGATATTGGCGTGCGCAACCACAAACTTTTCATCACATTCTTATACACTTTAAGTGCTGCTATTGTGCTTTTCACATGGCTGGCTACGGAATACTTCGATCGGTATGCCGAAGACCAGGGGTACGCGAGTGATGTGGAAGATCTGTGTACGCTTCTTTCCGACGAGATGTGCATTGGCTTCACCAAGCGCCACTTCATATTCAATTTGATGGTTTGGTGCTGGTTCCAGGGCGTTTGGATTGCGTTTCTTTGTGTGGTGCAAACATTCCAGATCTTCAAAGGTCTTACCACTTGGGAGTTCAGTTCCTTGGATAAGCAAATGTCTCGTCCGCATTCAAACCATTCCACCGTTCCCGGCGATTTCCTGAGTACCGGTGGAACTCAAACACCAACACCACGCGCGCATGTTCATAAAAACGGGCTTGCGACATGCATGAAATTGCTCGGTATTGATCAATTTGTCAAGACATTAAAAGTTGGTCTGGCGCTGGTGCTTAGACGTACGACGCACAACGACAACTACACGTCGATTGAAAGCTTCGAGATTCCTACTGATTATGGCTGGAAACAAAACTGGCTTGATTTTTGGTTTATTGGCGATATCGAGTGGCGCAATTTGTTCTTTTTGCCCATTGGAGGTGAGAACAATTTGAATGGACATGTGGTCGACTACTATAAATTGTATGAATTCCCTGCCAAGGTAACCGGTTCTCAAGCGGTGTGATTTTGGTATAAATATAGAGATAGAACTCCATTACGAGATGCATGTACGAAGTCAGATAATATTCAATATATGTGACAGGTCGTTGTTGTTAGATTCTTCATTCCGAAATCCCAGGAGAAGTCAGAAAGTAAAGGCACGCAGAAGTTGAAGAGCTTTCTATCCCGTGGATTAAAATTTTCAAGCAGACAAAGACGACCTCAAGCATATCAGAATACGCATTTGATGTAGGTGCGGTCATATCTGTCACATAAGTGACGAGGTATGGTCAAGCATATCCAACATCTTGAAACCCGCGAAAAACTTACGCTAGTGATATTACTTTCAAGGGGCGGCGCTTCTAAACTCTGTAAAAGAAATGGTCTCTGTAAGACATCATCCCCTGACAGAGATCAAAGCAGACGCATACTTGACGAACTGTACACCCCTTATGTAAACACCTTACCAAGCTTCATGAGAGAGATATGAGAAAAGACGAGAAAGTTCAAATAAACTTTTACAGTGGTCGACATCATCCAAGGTCCTATAGTCACCAACAAAATGCCAAAGGCAATTGCTGCGTAACTTGTCAGACTGCCGCTTGCGCCCACCCTAGACTGAGTCTTCCGAAAAAGCATTCAAAAAAGGGTCAAGATCATCGCTCCTCTGGTAGCTGCTTGTCCGAGGACATGCAGCAAAGTAAAGGCAACATAAAGTAGATGACCAGACCGCAAAGGATCATGGCCAAGCTAAATTAAGTCTCACTTTGAGGGCGCAAGGGTATCTCACTCATCAACCAAGTTGGATTCAGTGGCTCTTTAGAAGAGTCATTGTGGAACGTGACCTATAGAAATGATCCTACGAAGTACGTCGACAAAGAAAAAAAAGGAAACCGGGCTAGGGTGGATGCGAATTCGTCCTTATATACTACTCGTGCGATGGCGAGCCGGGTAACCCCTTCGCTTGAGGAAAGGCTCATCGGCCCTCGCGCGAGACAAACGCGATACCCCAGTACATCCTGGTGTGGGGTACTGCACAGCTGTTTTTGGTACAGATCTGCGTGATCTATAGCGGGTAACATGGCTAATCAGACAAGCGGATTATATTCCAAATATAATTTTTTACGATGTTTAAACTCCCCGACAATGCGTTTGCAAATGTAAAGTGTCCGCAAGTGGCAGCCGAGGGCAAATGCGATGTTCTCAATTGCATTTTCTATCACGCTCCTGTGAAGCGATTATCAGAACAATCACAGGAACCGATAAAGCGTGTCAAGCCCAGTATAGATACTACGCGAGGTGCTTCTCATGATAAAGAAGATTCTCAGATACCCGAGATTCCAGATAAGGCGCCGCGCTCTCCACCGAAAGCACCTGAAAAAGATCATCTGTTTGTGCTCCCGAGAGACATAGACTCCAATGTGTTAATACCGCGGGCCGAGCGTACGGAAAACTGTAAGAAAATCGCCAAATATATTCTGGAAAAGAAGATCAGTGCGACGCCGAACCGCCAGGCGATTGAAACCGAACATAATCTCGCGTCCGGGGCAACCAGTCTCACGGACTATCGTGATAAAGTCCTTGATTTCTTGCACATAACTCATGATCGCAGTCATACTGTTGATCCCAAACACATAGCCCCACTAACCGTAAACCCGTCTCCAGCTTTGCTCCCCGTTCGACGCAAGTTCATCGAGCTCATTGCTTCGGCACTCAGAAAGACTAAGCCTGCATTGAAAACCCCTGTAAGAACCGCTATAGAGGAAGAGTATGCTGTTGCGGTTGCCAATTCTTCCGCCACGTATAATATGGCTGTAAAAAGACGCCTCCACCAAATCTCGCATCCCGAAAAGGAAAAAGCGCCCGTCCTGCGAAAACCATCTAAAGAGGCATACCTCCAAGAGTTACGTCGCTTGTGCATTCCCAAAGAAAAATTAATCAAGTTTGGGTTCATCATGGACCCTCCAACAAAAATCAACGGCCCGGATCCCGTGCGTCACTGTCAGCGATGTAAAGTTGAGTTCAAGCTTGAAGATTCCGAGAAAACCGTAGATTGCAGGTACCATGCGGGAAAACTTGTGAAGAATGATCATGGAGTGCGTGTTTACCTGTGTTGTGGCGGTGCATTGGGCGAAACTGATACCGAGCCTTGTGCGAAGGGCGACCATCATGTTTTCTACTGGACCAATCCTGAGGAAATGCACCACTTTCTACCTTTTATGGAAACTCGGAAAATGTGGGGCGCGCGCAAAAGCAGTCTTACGGCAATTGGAATCGATTGCGAAATGGGATTCACTACCAAAGGATTTGAGCTTTTGCGTGTGACGGCAATGGATTTTTTTACCGGGGAAGAAGTCTTGGACATTCTCGTGCGGCCAAAAGGAGCCGTGCTTGACTTAAACACGCGGTGGTCGGGAGTTGCCGAGATCAAGGACGAGGCACTTTCGTTTGAGGATCTGATGACGCTTTTGGGCGAAATCGCCGATGCCAATACCGTAATGGTCGGTCACGGTCTAGAGAACGATATGAATGCAATGCGACTTATACACGACAAAATCGTCGACACGGCCGTGCTCTATCCGAAGCATAAAACCTCGCCAACTTTCCGCTTTTCACTCAAGCAGTTGACGTTTCAGTATTTAGGTCGTGCGATTCAGGCGGGTGAACATGACAGTGGAGAAGATTCGTTGGCGGCCATCGACATTACCAAGTTTTTCATTGAGCAAGACTTGAATAGAAACGCTCAGAGTTCTAGTTAATTTTAGGGGCTTTTTGAGCGAGGAAGAAATTCTCAATGACGGATTTCATGATGATGAATGATATACCTCATTTGCGTTATTTTACCTAAGCTGCAAGACGAGCACATGATCTGACCTGAATATTCACATGACAATTCAAGATAGAGTACGCGATTATCATGATAAAATCCCCGAAATTCAAATACTCAAATTGAGCAGGATACCTAAAATTGCCACACGATATTCTTTTAAGGCGCTGAGCTTTTGGTAAAACATGAATGGTCCGAAATTTATTCTCAGTGAAGACTACTATTTTATTTACAGATGTTCGTTTGAATGCCCAGTTATTACAAATTTTAAACAAAAGTTTCAGTTTTCAGAAAAACGATCATTCGTTCCTTGTTACTCAAACATGTTGCAATCTTGAGGCAATGTTTCTTTGAATTAATTAAGCATCTAAAAAGTTCAGTTTTCAAGTCTCACCTCATTAAATCCCCATACAATCAAAAAAAAATTCCTTATCCAAATGACAATTCACTCATATAATTTTAAACGAGGATTTTTCGTGTTTGCCACCGTCTTTTTACAGGAGGCGCTTCGCCCCAGCTGGCAAAAGAATACTCCGGATAACGGGATATGCACAGTAGCCCTGGCCCCCTCGAAAACGGTATCGTAGTCCGCGTTTAATTTCTTGAAGGTGCATTGTTCGGGGACCGTCACCAGCACTTGCAAACTGACTTGCAAGACTTTTTCCTGGAACATCACCTGCATCAACTGATGGTATCCTGACTCGCACTGCAAGTCGTAGTTGAGCATGTCGAAGTCGTAAAAGTGAAAGTCGAAATCAGGCAACTCCTCGATGTAAGTCTGAGATTTCTGAAGCAACTCGCTGGACAACCTGTCTACAGATCCGTGTACGGTGTTGTGGAATCCTGCCGTGGGACTAACGACCTCCGCAAACCGAGTGTTGAGATTAAGATTACACGGAGACGCGGGATACTCGTGGTGGACGAGAGAAAATGATTTGATGAAGTATCGAATATGAGAATGATTGACGCAATAAGGATCACTTGTGTACTGGAGCGCAATGCTGCCGAAATTAGAAATGTAATTCTGGCTGATGTTGTCTCGGAGATTGTACGCGTCGGAATAAAATTCGTAAAGCATGGTGCTGACTGTTTTGGCGTCGTGCGTTTTCGTCGACACCTTGTGGATTGGTTTCTGGGCCACCACTAGCGCATGAGCGAGTGCAACGAAGTAAAAAAGCCATAGCATTTGAGCAAGATATGGTGAAAGGGGTGCTTTGAAGACGTATTTATGTGAAGATTTCGAGGAGGGTTCGGGTGCAAAATTGGGTGCGAAACATGTCCGTCTTTTGGTGCTCAAGTGCAAATCGAAAATACTAACTTAGGAAGTGCATTACATTTTCTGCCTTGCTAAAATTTACTTGGATTGTTTTCCTCTTATATGATGTTACAATTTAATATCATGTTTAATTTTTCTCTGATTCCATAATCCAGAAATTTTCATTACACTTGCGTATATCTCTACCAGGGTAAAAAAGGCGTTAGCAAGAAGAAATTCACATAAAAAACCAGGGGAAAAAAAACGTCATCGTGAATCGACTGAAACATTTGTTAAGATTTCAAGTTTAAAACTGTGCATTATTGCTGACCGTGTCGCCCATTTCGGCAACAATACCATTTATCAAAGTCGCCCTCGTCACTTTGAAGATATAAATACCCTGCTCTCAATTATATTAGCAAAATTGCAAATATCTAACTCCATGAGTTCCAGCTTAGCAACACACATTAGTGAGTCCCTAACTTGCCTTTTATAAGACCTAAGAAAAACGAGAAGCTTTTTGACTAAATTATTGAGAGCCTTAGCGAGATATCACAGTCTTGAGCCACGATATGATTCTTTTTTCAATGCGACAAATGAAGCATGCGAGCCGCGTGGCCGACGTTCTCTAACTAGTAGATTATGCAATCTCACCTGGGAAGCAGATAAAACGAGAATCCAACTTTTTATTTAGACGCAATGGAAATCCAGTGATACATTTCATGCCTTCATGCAGCATTCATTATTAACTTCAAATTTTAATTTCGGCCCCTTCCAGCGTTATAATCCGGGCTCGGGATGCAGGCGATAAATTGTCACGCTTTGACCATCCCACAAGTCTTTTGCAATATCCTGAAAGTCTAATGATTTAGCATCTCATGCTCTGTAACTCGGACTCTCTACTTTTGTGACCAAAATTACGATTGAAACGATTTAAGCCCCAAACTCTTCTGTAGGGTGTCTAATATTCTAGCGCATCAAGCTTGAGTACTTTTCTTTGCCAGTTTCGTGCTCTAGCAACGATCACGATCAAAAAAGTTTTGAGGCTTTAATAAAAATGTATCTGATTGGTCTCGTTCATTCCTGGTTTTGCCTCGGATACTGACAGCCAAATCGCAGATCTGCGGTGTGCGGCGCGCTCTGGTGTCTCTGCATGCATGATGTCAGGCTTGTCCACACCTCGAAGGAGAAATTTACGTGACAATCCATCGCACATGAAAGAGCAATTTTTCCCAATAAAAAAGACAGCACGCAAAAATAAAGTTTTCAATATTCATTACGTCAAACTTCACCGACAATGACAATCGAAGACGATCGATGTGTATACAGGTCAGTAGACAATGGAAGGTGTGACGTCGCGACGGCAAAACAATACGCGTGAAACGCGTGCACGCGTCCTGTTTTGAAAAACGGGGCTCCGTGCGGCGCGCGCGCGCGGTCAGATCGCTCGTCTCCCCTCACTTCTCGAGATCTTTAATTCTCATTCACATATCTCTTTCTTCTCATCCATTGCTGGAACACTTTGCTCTTTTTAATCTTCTATAATTGAAATCTATCCAATACATCCGGGGTCTGCAAACCTCTTAAAATTCATTCTTTCTTTCATTCCCCCATTCCGATCGCCTCCCATTAGCATTCAATAAATATGTCAAAAGTCACGCCTAACAAGCGGGCGCCAAAACCCAAAAGCTCAGGGGGCTCTTCGGGCGGCAAGCAAATGTCTTTGTTGTCTTTTTTCAAGCCCGCGTCTGCCCCTCAAAAACACAGTTTGAGCTCGTCGCCGCTTAAGTCTAAGTCGGTGGTCCCTGAAAGCGAAAAGGAGAATGATGTTTCGATGTTAGATGTGGCTACTGATACTCCATTGACTTCAGAAGCCGATACTCTCGCGGTTTCTACGTCTGTGAAAAAAGCTGGTCTTCCAGACATACACTCATCGCCGGTCAAACCAAAAGGGGCGGACTCTGTTTCGAGAAGATTGGGCGAGGCAAAAGCAACTGAGAAAACTTCAAACAAAACCGAAACTCCATCTCAGATGGAGAAGCCAATTGAATCGGATGACGAAAATTCCCACAAACCCGTGCTGGTGTCGAAACGCGGCCGGTCTAAGGTCAATGTATCTTACGTCGAATCAGATGCTTCTGATACAGAAAGTACCCCTATCGCACGGAAGCGTAGACGTGTTGTAGACAGTGACGATGAAGACGGAGATGCATTTGTACCGGAGGCAAACGACGTTGAGGATGACGACGAGCACATGAGTGATTTTGTCGTGGAAAGCGAGGTCAGTGCTGGAGAGGAAGACGAGGACGAGGCCGATGTTTCCGATAATGAAACTGTTCAGAAACGGAAATCTGGTAAAAAAAGCTCCGGCTCGAAATCACCTCAAACTTCATCTTTGACTACCAACAAAACCACTTCTTCGTCTTCTTTGGGCTCGAAATTCACCGCGAACTCAAGCTACGTCGCACTGCAGCTGTCTTCCAAATCAGCTGTGAGTGCGCCCAAGTTGACCGCAAAAAAGTCCTTTGAGAAAGAAAACGAGGAGAGGTACCAATGGCTTGTAAACATAAAGGACGCTGAAAAGCGCCCTGTTGATCACCCAGAGTATGATTCGCGTACTTTATACATTCCATCATCTGCGTGGGCGAAATTCACTGCTTTTGAAAAACAGTACTGGGAAATCAAGAGCAAGATGTGGGATACTGTGGTGTTCTTCAAGAAAGGAAAGTTCTACGAGTTGTATGAAAACGACGCGATGATTGCCAACACCAAGTTCGATCTCAAAATTGCCGGTGGCGGCCGCGCCAATATGAAGTTGGCCGGTGTTCCGGAAATGTCCTTTGAGTACTGGGCCAAGGAGTTTATCAGTCTCGGTTACAAAGTTGCGAAAGTGGACCAAAAAGAGAGCATGTTGGCTAAAGAAATGCGTGGAGGTGGTAGTAAAGAGGAAAAAATCATTAAGCGAGAGTTGGCTGGTATCTTGACAGGAGGCACGTTGACAGACATGGACATGATCAAGGATGACATGGCAACTTACTGTATGGCTATCAAGGAGTCGACTTCGACTGCTGGTGAGAAAATTTTTGGTGTTTGTTTCGTGGATACAGCTACCTCCGAGATGAACTTCATCGAATTGCTCGACGACGATGAATGCACTAAGCTCGACACATTGGTCACCCAAATCAAGCCAAAGGAAGTTCTCTGCGAAAAGCACAACTTGTGTCTGACCGCAGTAAAGATCCTCAAATACAATGCTCACAGCAGGCATCAGATCTGGAACTACTTGAACCCTTTCTCCGAATTTTGGGACCATGATACTGCAGTAGAGAAATTAGTCCACAGCAAATACTACCCTGCTGCTGATCTTGATGACTTCTCCAATTATCCTGCACTCTTGCTCAAGTACAAGGATCATCACGAAACAACATTTTCGGCATTCGGTGCGCTTTTGTGGTACTTGAAAGGCCTCAAGCTAGACGAGGGAATCATGACTCTCAAAAACATGAAGGAATATCAGATCTCCAAAAGTGCCTCCTCGCACATGTTATTGGATGGAATTACCTTGAACAATCTCGAGATTTTGAACAATAACTTTGACGGCGGTGACAGAGGCACGTTGCTTAAATTGCTCAACCGCGCAATCACGCCTTTCGGAAAACGAAAAATGAAGAACTGGGTGCTTTATCCTTTGATCAACACTGAGCAAATCAATTCACGGTATGACGCCGTCGAGTTTCTTATGAATCATGAGCCCGAGTTACGGGTCAGTATTGAGTCTGCTTTGACCAAATTGCCAGACCTTGAGCGCTTGATTTCTAGAGTTCATAGCAAGACGCTCAAGTTCAAGGATTTCTTGAAGGTGATTGAGGGATTTGAGGCCATTTCGTCCTTGTTTAAGAAATTGGAGTCACACGATCTTCTGAAAAGTGGAGCCCTTGGCACATTCAAGGCTCGTTTCCCGTCAGAGCTTCACGCGATCATCAAGTCTTGGGAAGATGCTTTCGACCGCGAAGTGGCGCTCAATAACGTTGTTGTTCCTGCGGAAGGCGTTGATGAAGAGTTTGATGAGTCAACAGCAATTATCAAGAATCTCGAGTCACAGTTGAATGATCATTTGCGTGCTTACAAGAAACAGTTCAAATCACATGAAATCTGCTACAAAGACTCTGGAAAAGAGCTTTACTTAATCGAGATGCCGATCAAGATCAAGGACATTCCAAAAGATTGGCAGCAAATGGCCGCCACTTCGAAAGTCAAGCGGTACTGGTCGCCTGAGGTGCGTAAATTGGTGCGTGAGCTCATGGAGCAAAAGGAGCTTCACAAGACAGTATGTGAAAACATTGTCGCAAAGTTGTATGCCAGATTCGACGTCAATTACGATACATGGGTGAAGGTCATTCAGTCCGTCGGTTACATTGACTGTCTCGTGGCGTTAGCCAAAACATCTGAAACGATTGGCTTCCCGTCGTGTAGACCTACCTTCATCGAATCTGTACAGGGATCGCTTCACTTCGAGGAGTTGCGTCACCCCTGTTTTGTCGGCAGTACAGACTTTATCCCGAACGACGTCTCATTGGGTGGTGGGAGCGCCAATTTTGGCCTTTTGACCGGCGCAAACGCCGCGGGAAAATCGACGTTGATGCGTACGACGGCGTTGGCAGTGATTTTGAGCCAGATTGGATGCTTGATTCCCGCACGCAGAGCTCAAATGACTCCAGTAGATAAAATCAGGACACGTCTTGGAGCCAACGATAACATTATCCAGGGTAAATCGACGTTCTTCGTCGAGCTTTCGGAAACCAAGAAAATCTTGAGCAACGCAACGCCAAGATCGCTCGTCATTCTCGATGAATTAGGAAGGGGCGGTTCGTCTAGTGATGGATATGCAATTGCCGAAGCGGTACTTCATCAATTGGCCTCGCACGTGCAGCCGCTTGGATTTTTTGCTACACACTACGGTAGCTTGGGACTCTCGTTCGTAAACCACCCGCAAATTCGGCCCTTACGTATGGGTATCATTGCCGATGCGTCTCTGAGAAATATCACTTTCCTCTACAAATTGGAAGAGGGAACAGCACTCGGATCGTTTGGTATGAATGTGGCGGCCATGTGCGGTATCGATGCCGCGATTGTGGATGCCGCTGAACGTGCAGCTGAGGCATATGAACAGACACTGAAATTGCGTCAAGAGCATGACGCACAGCATGCAAATAAGTTGAGCCTTGGGTTGCAGAGTGATTTCGTGTGGCTTGCACAGCGTCCAGCTGAGCTAGAAAAAGATTTGTTGCGCTATGGAGAGCAGGAAAAACAAAGTTCGTTGTCTAGTATTTTTCAGATGATTGAACTGCTCTGAGGTGAGCGCAGGCTTACAGGGAGCGACGGCAAAATTATATAGAACAGATGCCGGCACTTTTTGTATTTGGAACCAATTTTGGCAAGTATCAAATATGTCTCATGTCGTCATGTCTCAAGTAAAAAAATATCCGGTAACTTTGTGTGATCTTGTCGTTATCAATTCTACACAAGACGCTGGTCATACGGTATCGAATGCGTTGCCATCTCCAATTGAGCTACGTGCAAAGCTGTTTCGAGAGGCGTGATTGATCTACCAACTTAAGATAACAGATATGTCAATCTCCCTACTTTTCCCTGTCTCAAAGATGTGATCTTTTTCTTTATTTCCACGTATTTCCTTCCAGCTCATAACCCTCTTGTGAATAATTTTAATTTGCCCGTGGATTTCTCTAGGTGTCCTCAACGCCAAGCGGCAGGAAAATGGTATCAATTTTTTGACGACGAATTGATCGAAACCGGGAGCAATCTGAACAAGTTCCCTGAAACGTGAATATTTTCTGGAGAGTCGTACGATCGGGTTCTTCACAGGCCAAATTTCTGATGGAGTCTTGCTCTCGCTGGGACACCAGATCGTCGAGCTCGCTTAAAACTCGAACATCCCAAGGCTTTTCCTACTAGTAACTGACCAAGAAGGCTGCTTACATGAATGCTAAGTCAGGTTCCAAGAATTCATGGGCCTGCTCTTCATCTTCGTCCAAAACTTTAATTACTACTGTCAGGCTTTCAACGTTCAACTCTCGCTTGCCGATTATTTCAGGCTTTTCCAAAGTCCTCAGAAATATTTCTTGGCAATTTTCACGTCTTTTCCGACAGTTGGCTCCAAGACCTGTCAATTACATACGAAAGTTAAATCAGCTTTTTCCCGTTGCGCTCGGGCGCCAAACATTGCTTGATTTCCTCTGCGGAAGCACCCATAAGGGATTCTCCGTATCGATGTTTAAATGACGCAAAATTTTTTCCAAGCTTGTTTCAGTCAATTTCTACATCAGGATGATTCGTGAGTAGAATAGCGAAGGTGGCTTGGCCCCCAGGCGTTACTCGAGTCAACAAGCGGATGAGGCTTCCATAACTTTCAGGACAATAGGCCCCTTCGCCTTCATTGCAGATATCAAGAAGTATATTGACGCCATTGCGATATTTGGTGACCAAAGAATTCATTGGTATTTTACCGTATATAAACTGCGCTTTTGCTCCGAGACCCACAGAGGGTGCGATAAGAATCTTGTTGGGTGCCTGTCGGGAATCCTCATCTAAGTGATTGGTATCCTCGAAAAACAAGACGCTTGCAGTTCGAATTCCCATGAAATTTTGCACTGCAATACTCTTAATTTTTCCTGCTCTTGGTGACAAACTTTGTGTAGTTTCTGGCACGAGGGAGCGATCTCCATTATCTTTTGTTAGAAAGGGTCTCCCAAGTAAATGGTTCAATCGGTCAAGTACTCTCGGCGGCCACTTTTGGTTAGTAAAGTAACTTTCAGAATTTGAGGGAATGAAATTATAAGCTGCGTACCTGGGAAAGATTAGCTCTTTTGGCGTGAGCGCTTGTCCTAGCGGTTAGTTGAGTTTGAGACCGAGAGTAATTCATTCTTTATTGCTTTAGGCAAAAAAAAAACACTAGTCGCCGATCACAAAGAAAATCATTCGGATATCAGAGTGAGCGGAAATGAAAGGAGCTGAATAGTCGAAGTTCTCGTTAGTCTTCGGGAACGCGCCAGACGAAAGGTCTTTTTTTGCAACTAGTTTGAACGGGGGCCGCGCGCGGTTCGCAGCTGGGGCGCTTGAGAAATCTTGAAACGTAAAGGAGTCGAGGTTATTTGGTTTCGAAGCTTTCTTTTTAACCTAATGATTAGCTCGAACGTTGGCGTTTTCTGCAAAATTTCAACACAAAAAATGAGAGGACCGATCTCTGTACTTTTTCGAATTTTACGTTATTCAGTTTTTTCGCTCGTTGTTTTGGTTGCAGGTAAAAAGAAAAGTCTGTTGAAAAATTGTGACTTCGAACGCATTATGAAAAAATTGAACCATGATTCAGTTACACAAAAAGCAACTTGTCTCAAAGGACTTTTCGAGAATCCGATGGTCATCAAGTCTAGCCATAATCAGTTATGGCAAAAATTTTGTGACTCCTTTAGAATTGATTTACCTCGGGATTCTGCCGCGCCGACTAGTGGTCCCGGGCCGACCCCGGTGGCTCTCGCGCGGTCCACCTGCACGACCATCAGCCCACTTCTCCACAGTCAGCTTCATCTCTCGAGTCAAACTAAACTCACCAGTCTTCTCAACTTTAAACGATCAGCATGTCCATTAAATCTGCCGCAAATTTGCTTGTATTTTCAGTTGCCTTTGGCGGCGGGATAATGCATTCCTTTATCGTATCCCCGATCGCATTCAAGCGCTTGCCCCGCGAGGAATTCGGTACCTTGCAACATCACGTGCTTCCCCTCTATCTCGTTGGTCAGGCCATCACCCCAGTGATTTTGGGCTTGACCTCGCCCATAAACACGAAACTTTCACTTCTGCTTTTGGGGGTCTCGGCGGTGGCAGGCGCCTTGAACTACTTCTGGGTGTTGCCTAAATGTAATCTGATCAAGGAGGCCAAGAGTAAATTGGTGGCCGAGAAGAAGCATGAAACCATCGTTGACTCCAAGAGTGAGTCCTCTGAAGAATTTAAGGCCTTAAGTAAGGAGTTCGGCAAATTCCATGGCATCTCATCCCTACTCAATTTGGTGTCGTTGGCCACACTTGGGGTCTACGGGTTCGCATTGGGCAAACGTATTTTGTAATTAGTTGTTTCACGGCTGAATTTAGGTTGAAAAGTGTCGTAATCTCATATTGCTTTCGTCTTTGATATGCTTTTATGTAGTCTGTGCGCGGATAAATAAATAAAATCTAAGGGTATCCTCGCGGTTCTTGAAGACAAAGTCACTTCAGGTCTATCTCTACTGCATAATTTCGTATGCATCCCTTTAATCACGTTTCAAAGATCGTTTCAATTCGTTACCATCTTTATTCGTTCTTCTTCTCTGAGGATGTGCTCACACCGTAAATCCGCGGGTGAACGACTTTTCCAAGAATGCCAAAAACAACCACTGCCGTAACCACGAGAGACAGAAAGTAGATTGTAAGTGTAGTTTTCGAAAGAGATGGATTCAAAACCCATTGTCTCATTATCCATGCATAGTGAAAAATGATAATGACTATCGCGACAAAGGCGGCTCCGCAGAGCTTTAAGTCTTTTAAACTGTCATCATCCACGCTGATGAAAGGCTCCGTTTTCTTGTTTTGAATGTTTTTGGTGGACATGGAGGAAAAAAATATTGATATATGTGTCGTCGAGAAGACGGATGTCCTCGCAGAAGTAGGGATTCGTCTTGATCATCCCCGCTCGGGCGTCCTGCGCCTAGTTAAGATCGGCGCCGCGCTGCGATGCGGCTAAATACTCTTCTTGATCTGGACAAGAACATCACGCGCTAACGTGCCTCTTGTGTAATCGTTATTAAGCCTAGGTGAAAGCGCACACTCGCATGCCCATCGATGGCAGAGCGAAAATTACTGAGGCAAAATCAGGACTTCCTCATCAATCAAGAACTTGCGTATCCGTGCTAGACTATCGCTGAGGTTCTTTAACACGACCATTTTGATGTTGTGCTCATAAATAAGTCGCAACAATAGCTCTCCCATTCGTAAAACATGAAGCGCCTTGTCTAGGCTGTAGTCGAACGCACTGTTTCCTTCCGCAATGTTTTGCCAATCGTCTTGAGGTTCTTGAAAAAAGTCATTGCTGTTATCGGACGAAAATAGAAGCAAGTTTGTCATCTCGGGGCTGAGCTTGTGGTCATGCAATTGAACCCTAAGATGGCTTTCTAATTTGGAAATGAGACCAAGGACGCTCATAAAACTCTCGTTCATTTTCCACAAATTGCTCAGATCTCGCGTATGGAAACTTTTGCGACTTAGCTGATTTAATTTGGCAACGTGTATCGCAAAGCTCGAGAAAAGCACGAAGACGTGAAAAATTGCTTGGGCGAAAATCGGTGAATTCGCGCAGCTGATTTCATCCAGAAGTTTTAATCCCAAATAGCTTTCAAGGCTCTCATCTTTTCTGTCCAAGACCTTCTCCAGATTATCCACGATCCACGGCTCATTTTCTGGTTTCAAATATTTCCCATTTAAATCACCTTCATTCTTTGCGTCGGATATCACCGTCTTAAACATGACAAGCTTAGTGATTGCCTGGCAACAGTCGATGATCTTAATGAAGTTACACTCGCTTATTGATTCCACATCACTCAAGAGGTGGTGGAAACTGTCGGTGAGCGAGTCACGTTGCTTGAGCCAGCTTTGCTCCCGCACCATTTTGAAGTCCACCATTGCGCTGATCTTTAACATATTCACCAATAGAGCAAAGTCAATCTTTTCTTCGGCGCTACTGACCAGTGCCAAGTAACGGGTGTGAGGGTTGCGCAATGGCGAATCAATAAACAATGTGAGATAGTTCAAGATCACATTAGCATCCATAGATCTGTACTTATCGTATTGCATGAATTGATAGATGCCCATGACTAAGCAATTGTACCCAAACTTGCTCAAGTTCATAAGGTTGGAGGATATAGTGGTGTCAACATCACTCAGACAAAGCCGCCTTAAAAGATCGTAAAATATGATTGTGTTGGTTTCGTTTTTAAAAAGAAGGAAGTCCATATCCCGCTGGACGCCCATGCTTTGCATGCGACAGAGAACATCCTCAAATGATTTGAAGCCCCACAAGAACTCGTCATGCGTATTTGGGCAAGTCAAGGATTTCAAATCTGGCGCGCTCAAAGTGAGAGGGACGTTGTACATCATATAAATGAAGCTCGTGAGCAGGTAAATGACAAGTGCAGTTCGACTCTGTGACTGTTTAAGGATTGCGTATTTGAATTTCACTTCGTCTTCGGTGAGGATATTTGTCGCTTCCATAGCTCCATGCCAATTTCCAATTTCGCCAAAGCTATGAATGATTTTGTCTTGACCATAGACAGAAAATAGGATATCTGTATTGTTGTTGATAGACATCTTAACCAAAGAATTCAACGCATTAAGCTGACGGATCACAATGTAGACATTGTTACTGGTGTCGGAGAAAAGACCGTAAATCACCGACAACGTGAGGGACTGAATGAGCCATAGCGGGTTATGTTGTTCTTTTCCTCTATTCAGATCACCGGTCTTCCTACTCTCAAGATAGATGTGAATTGCGCGGCGCGACGCCTCATGCAACCAATCCAGCTCCGTCTTTGACTTGCCCAAAAGCGCACCTAATGTGACAAGAAGAAGAGGTAAGCAAATCCTCGCACTTTCATTCAGCTCGTCCTCGTTAGAAGTCATATCCATAATATCATTCTCGTTCAACTTTGAAGGGTGAATGAAAGGCATGTGTGGCAAAAGTCGTTCGACAAATACTTTCAAATAAGACTCCAATTTTTCATTGGAAGGGATACTTGGGCTCGGAATATCACCGAGAGGATACTTGCTCATCGCTTTTTTGATCATGAGTCTCATTCGCTTTGTGAAAAGTACTGTGCGGCTGTATCCCTGCTCGAAAAGACTAGTCCCTTCAAGCTGCTCCTCGATAGAATAGGAGAGGTGATTTCCGTTGTACGATGCGTGAGGAAAATGTTGTGAATTGACAGATGCGACATTTGATGGAGATGCAGAAGCATGCGATGACATTGATTCTAATCCAGTAGACGGAATCAGTGGATTATCGCCATAAAATGAATATCCACCTAAAAACTTGTGGTTGCTTTCCTCAAAGAGCATCCCGATTTCATCTAGCTCGTTAATGGTCGAAAACTGCTTGTTAGCAGGGTTTCCTTGTCCAAATTGACCCTGAGTGTCTATATCCATGAGTTCGTCTTCAAGCTCCTGTCTGATGGGAGATAACGGTCTGATCGCGCTGGTTGTTAATGCTCCACGGCTAGTGAATGAATCGGGGATGTCATAAAATGAATAGCCCGTGTCTATTTCTTGTTTTACGTGATGTGCACTCTCGGCAATCGGGGTGGAGGGCATGTTGGATGTAAAACTAGATCTGTTGGAGAGAAATGGCGGATGTGCTCCTGTAGTATCCGCTTGTAAATAGCTGCCAGAAGACACGGTTTCGGAACACATAAGATTTGGATGCATTCCACCTCCAAAAAGCGTAGTGTTTCTCGGCAACTCGTTTTCGTAGGAGTAAGACGAGCCTGGCTCAGTAGAAGGACCAGGAGCATTCAGCCTCAGCATACCTGGTATCGCGGACAAATTATTAAGCCATTGATCTTCATCGATAGTAAAAGAAGGAAGAAATTGAGGAGTCAGAAACCCGACATTTTCGACGATACTCGCGTCTTGAGGCGGGGGTGGCACCATGGCGTAATTCGGGCCCGACTGTGCCGAGAATGATGCGCTACGGAATCGCGGCTTACGCTTATCGTACAACAGCTTTTTTAAGCTGGTGTCTTTCGCCGCACTCGAGTTCAGTCTCGACAAGCGGTGTGGCGTGCCTGGTGAATTCAGCAGATCCTGGCTGTGATTGTTGATATCGGCAAACGAATTGAGGTTGAAATTGATGGATTCCGATGTTCCACCTGCTCGAGAACTCACTTTCAGCCCGTGAGCACGGCTTGATCCCGCAGATCGGGCGCCAGACAGCGTGCTCCCCAGAGTCGACTCTGAGTTTGCTGCGTTTTGCCTCTCTTGGGCTTGTAATTTCAGCAGCTTTCGCCGCATCCGAGCCACGGCATCATCGCAGCCAGCATGCAACTTCTGTGCATGGCGCAATAGCAAGTCTCTTCGGGAGAATTTGCGCTGGCAAACCCCACAATCAAATGGTTTTTCCTTTGTGTGCAGGCGCTCATGGCGCTTCAAGTGCTCAAGCCGGGCAAACGCTCGCGTGCACATGCTACATACGAAAAGTCTGGGTTTTCCCGATGGAGTGGTTCCTTGAGATGTAAACTTAGTCGGGATATTTTCGTGGCCTGCCATGTTGCCTGTTGAGGAATCTGGTGGCTGATCATGTAAAGTGAAACCACCGTGATTGTCAGTGTTGGCATGGATGGTGTTTACAGACTGAGATGTGTCCTGAAAATGTTCGACTTTGCCAAAATCAGAGAACGCCGGCATGTGGGAGGTCAGCTGTCGCAGAAGATCCATGTGCGGCGAAGAGCTAGCTTCTAGCATATAGTGAGGAAGGAGAGATTTTCAGGAGCTCGCTCTAAGCGCGTGGCCTGGAGTATCAGCGAAAAAACGACGGCTATCGATTTAATGATGTCCGATAATACCTAAGGCAGTGCCAATGAAGTTGAATACCCACGATTCTTCAAGCACTGGGAAACCTAGAGTAACCGGTGTCGAGACCGTGGTTAGAGCTGCTGAAAAGGCACCTGTGATGTAGCTGAGAGATATCAGCGGTAAAATAAATAGGAAATAAATAAGGGAGCAGCGAAACTGCCGGTATCTCAGATCACAACCTAATGTTTGGTGTAGCAAAGATAGAAACTGGCGCCGAGCTGTTACTTTTATTTTTTTTTCTTTTTCCACGCCTGCGACTCGCTCGATCGCCAAACCGGAAGGACGAGGCAGCGGCTAGGTTACTTGCGGTACAAAAAGCAGGGTCAGATTATCAACAGGCCAGGTTTTGCGTTCCAATCGAGATTTGTCACGTGTGTGATACGTGTTGTTTTCTGGCTTTTCTTTTGTGCAACTTTTTCACAATTGTGTACTCGGATGGAGTAGGTGGGGCGTGAATTGTGGGGGAAAATTTTGGGCCTTCAGCGCTGACGTTGTGGGGAAAAAATAAGCTGACAGCCCAGAGAAAACTGCCCACATGCAGGAATGCGGGGGATGTGCCACCTAGAGTGCAGGGCGGAACCGGGCCACTGCCAATCAAATTCGAGAGAGTACATCGAAAACAACTTTTTCACGGGTAAAAAAAATTGACACGCTCTTGATCTAGTTTATCTTATCTTTTTTTTTAAAAAACCGCGATTAAATGCTTTGAATATTTGCCAATATTAGACCTCTTATTGTCAGAGAACTATGCAGTACACAAAGGACCCTGGCTTGACTTTATTAGACTTAAGCACTGAAGTTACACGAAAAAAAAGTATAATACCGGATTTAGACTTTCAAGATATACTTCAATCTTTAACAAGTGGATTCATTTTTTCGAAAAGCATGTCGGTGGTTTTATAGCGATACTATTGAGGGCGTTTCGTCATGTGGGCTTTTAAGCAAGGACTCGCATTCTCGTATAACTAAAAAAACGTGCCACGGGACAGAAACACAATCTCCGCATAACCACTTCGCTGAGAAAGTATAAGCTAAAGTATCTGAACAGTAAAGTTTCAGTTTATGTGGGTTTATTTCTCAAGAAAGAATATGCGTTGTCATTTCTGAGTTGGTATAAGGTCTGGCCCGCACAAGCTACCCAAAAACTCCTCGCACCGCAGATTGGCTGCGGTCAAAGCCGCGTGCCTAGGCCGAAGTGAAGCTCGGAATAAAACAAGTATCGATGATAAATAGAAAGATTTTCAAAATGCAAATCTTTGGCTTATAGGGATGTGTGGGATTATGCACGAGAGGTTTGCTATAGCTATTTTTCGTATTATTGGCCTGCCAAGAAAAAGATCACTCCCTCTGGCGACCTGCTTTACGACAAACGGTAAAACATCCCTGAAGAAAGATTGCAACATAAGCTTTCAAAATTTTGGAGGTTTGATCTGGGTCTTTTCGGCTGCTGTCTAGTATTTGTTTTAGATGAAAAGTTGTTAGATTTGTCCTTGCTTGTAAAAAGCTCTCTGGACGTTTTGATTCAATGAAGGCATCCATGTGACTAGGCAATTCATATAAATTGTTTACGTTATTCTATCTTTCTTGTAGTAGGGGTAAATTTTTTTCACAAATATATAGCGTGTGTATGTGGAATGATCTCATGCCCGGGTGCAAAAGGTATACGGAGCTCTCATTCGCGAAACCAGCTCAAGGACGGAGTGATGATGGATGCTGACGCCACAATGAGACGACAATTATCGATTGGAAAAGTATTTGCGGAGATTTTGATTTCTCGCGCGCAGAAGAGCCAAGTACACTTAAGAATCTATTCACGTTTTCGCTTTTTTTCTCAAGGTCACATGTGGGAGGACATGAACACATATACAGAAAACTCGACTGATTTGACTATTAGAAAAAAGCAGGAACAAAGTCCAGCACTTCATGCTTCTCACATGTGCTCTGCTCCAGGAGGGGAGCAGCTCATGTGTGCTGCCCCTCCTACTTCTATTGCGGCTGCTTTTGAGCGTGATTATGGATCTCGACGTCACAGTAAGATGACGATTATCGATCGGAAGAATATCAGCGGCGATTCTGACTTCTCAGATGCAGAAGAGTCAAGTTCGTACGTGTTGGGCTCACAAAAGGGCATTTCGCGCTTTGCGCACAAGCCCGAGCCTGGTAATTGCTTCTCACCACAAGTTCCGAGAGAGGTGAAGAATAGAAGGCAAGATAACAGTTTAGAAAAAGACACCGCTTTCATTATGACCAATTCGGAGGCCTTCGATAAAGCCTTTGACATTGACGGATTCTGCATCACATATGGTGATCAGGCAACCTGCGTTAATTGGCCTCGTGGAGTTGACACAACTTTACTGAGTACAGCTGCACAGGAAGCTCTGTCTTTTGCTTCCAAATGCTTGCGGCAAGGAAAACATGCCGCAGTGGAGGCAAAGACAGAGGACGGGTCAGGAATCCTCTTTAAGGTTTCTCAGCACCCAATACCTGACTACGTTCCTGCAAGTTTAGTACTGCTGGATTATTTTGTATACTCGGCAGAAAGTCAGAGGTCGGGGAAGGAGTCCTCTTCCAGATCTCTACCTGCTTCTCTCCAAAATGACAAGGTGGCGGTGCCCTGTCATACTCAAATTTGTTCCTCCTTCTTCGATACAATTTCACTGGGGTTTCGAGCTAAAAATGAAAAGAGCAAACCTCTAGGTATTTTCTTGTGTAATCTAGCAAATTTTCTTTGCACTTAAAAAGTGTAGTAGGAAATTTTTTCCAATACTTCATTTTTCGCGGCATTAAATAGTAGAGGTAGGATTACAAAAGCGCATGTCACGTGCTATTTAGTGTGGGTATAGACATCACAAGTTCACAACTTACAATTACTGAGTAAAATGCACGTGCTCTCACGGCGGGTATATCCAGACCCGCCACAGCTTCACCCTGCGTTCTTCCACCCCACTAAAAATTAGGTCACGGCATATGTTACTTGAGAGATTACTCCTGATACAATTTTTTCACGAAAAAGGCAAAAGCTCAACTCTAGATATTAATTACTCACTTATCTCTTGGAGAGTCGTGATTAGATGCGTTGAATATTTAGGAATATTGGACCCCGTCAGAGAATGGTTAGGTGCACGAGGAAGCCTGGCCTGACCTCATCGGGCTCAAGCAACAAAATTGGGAAAAAAGAATGTTAGTATGAAATGAATTCTGGTCGCTTTTGTTCTACACTCGTTGTATCAAGATAATATCAACGAGTGAACGCGTTACTCTATGTAGCGCCGATTCGCATTCTCGTATAACCAAAAAACGTGTAACAGGAGAAAGACACCCGAAATCACCACTGAACTGAGCAAGTACAAGCTTTTGCATCCAGATATTTTAATTCCAAGTGGACTGACTTCTAAAGCAAGCAGATTAGATGAACGACGTGGAGTTGAGAATAAAATGAGATTCAATCATAAGAAAGGAGTCTTAGATTTTTAAACATTCCTCTAGACTTGCGTTTATCTCTAGTCTATAACTCCACTGAATTTTGTATCTTTAAACTACCAAAAAAATGATCACCCCTTCTGGGGTAATCATCACATGAACCTGCTTTGCGATAAACAGTCAGGCTTTTTCTATTCGAAAGATCGCAACACAAACGGACATTAAGTTGACGTTTTGATCTGGCTCTTCGTGTTCATTGTTTTAGAATTGCTTTGTATGGACTGTCCGTCACAGGTGCGACATATCTCCCCATGAAGGATATTCTTGGTGAGCTGGGAATACGAGATCCTTTTTTCACAGATGATCGAAACGTCCTCATTTGAAGGATGGACATGAACCACGTCCTTACTCGTGGCAAGCCCTTTGGAAATTTCTTTTTTATGATATATCCCATGAAGTTAGGCGATTTATGAAAAGCGCATCCGTAAATTTAAATTGATCAGATTCGAGACAAGTGGGCGGCTCTTTCAGAAATTGATAAGCTCGTTTCACACCGGGCATTTCTTTACATATCAAAGTAAAAAGCACAAATTATATTAAAAAGTATAGCTTGATATCTTAAATGATCAAATGCATGGATGCAAAAAAGTATAGCGAGCCCAGCCCAGCAAGTGCGGAATGACTTAGATTCAAAGATGAAAGTGACCAGTTTCGATCTCTTTTCCCCTAGTGATGTATTAATCTTGCAGATACCTACTTGCTTCTTCAGAGCCTGCTGAATACACAACATAATCCAGCAGTACTAAACTTGCAGGAACGTAGTCAGGTATTGGGTGCTGAGAAACCTTAAAGAGGATTCCTGACCCGTCCTCTGTCTTTGCCTCCACTGCGGCATGTTTTCCTTGCCGCAAGCATTTGGAAGCAAAAGACAGAGCTTCCTGCGCAGCTGTACTCAGTAAAATTGTTTCAACTCCACGAGGCCAATTAACGCAGGTTGCCTGATCACCAGATGTGATGCAGAATCCGTCAATGTGAAAGGCTTTATCTAAGGCCTCCGAATTAGTCATAATGAAAGCGATGTCTTTTTCTAAACTGTTATCTTGCCTTCTATTCGTCACCTCTCTCGGAACTTGTGGTGAGAAGCAATTACCAGGCTCGGGCTTGTGCGCAAAACGCGAAATGCCCTTTTGTGAGCCCTTTTTCGGAAACGCGTAAAAACTTGAATCCTTTGGGTCTGAAAAGTCAGAATCCCGATCGTTAATTTTAAAATCGATATTCGTCATTTTGCGACGACATTGGGATCCATAATCGCGCTCAAAAGCAGCCGCAATGGAAGTAGGAGGGGCAGGGCACATAGGCTGCCTGTCCTCGAAATAACAGGGTAAGTCTTGGCTTCGAATTGCCAAACTTTTCTCCAGCTTCTTCCATATAGTCAAGTCCGTCGTGTTCTCTGGATATGTGGTTAAGTCCTCCCACACGTGACCTTGAGAGAAAAGCGAAAACGTGAAAAGATTTTTGAGTGTGTTGCGAAGAGACATTTTTGTTCTTGATATACTTCCTTTGACTTTACAGCAGGACTTTAAGCTAAAAATCGAAAAGCAAATAGAAAGTTTACCTTATGAATAATCAGACAAAAGTCGTTTGATCACAAAGAATGTAGTGGGTATTTCTTCTCCAGTACTTCAGATTTTCGCGGCAATTTATAGTGGAGGTTGCAAATGCGAATACGTCTGCATACAAAGACGGCGCCAATCAAAGAGAGTATCAGATAATTATCGAGACCGCTTCTGCAAGCAAATCTCTCATCGAAGTGATGAATGTCTTTTGTGAATCATGAAAACCCACAATTTGAGAATTAATTATCATGTACTACAGCGGATTGCATCCCTGTACGGCAGATCAATATAGATTTGCATTTTGTCGTCCGACTAAATTGGATCTATGAAGCGACTATTTCTGATGTTTTAAGACAAAAAACGTCAGTCTCAGGAAAGATCGTCATCTCACACGTCCCTGAATTCCACATTGACATTTAATCCCGAGATGTAAGTTTATTCTCAGAAACACCTTATTGAATTCGTAAGACTCAAAACCGATAGAGAGGCAGATCGAAATTGAATCTGTCATTATTCATTTGGATATGTCTATATCTTTAGATGAAAGGTGATGTGAGAGGAGCACTAGAGCAGCGACATGGATTGTATTTGAAATACCAAATTTTGACCTCTGCATCAACCATAAGATTATTTGTCAAAACGCGAATTGATGGGCCTCACTAACATAAAAAGCACGTATTTTTAACGAAATGAACTCGCTACACTAATCTTAATCTTATCTTGTGAAATTTATATTACTAAGTTGGTTTCAAGTGTGGAAAGGTTAAAGTTTTTCAGGAGATAAGACAATTATACTAAGCGTTCTGTGTGAGACCCAAGAACGCGCTAAATATAGTCATTCATCTATGATAGAAGACTCACGACCGACATCTCATGGACTCCCAAATTTGCACAGTTCTTGGATACGGGTCATTTGGGCCGCATCTCCGAGCTTCTCTCTCTACTGATGTCAATGCTGCTTCAGATATTACTCGATCTATATCCAAGCCTTTGCGCCTGAGATATTCATATCCAAGATCGTAAAGAAAAGTCTTTTCATTCACCTTCGAGAAGTCAGAATGTCCTCTGAGTTCAATTTCTAGTTGTACCTCAGGATCCACACACGTAAAAGAGGTAGGTGAATTGAGGCGGCTCATTTTCTTAATGATCCTTATTAAAGCTTGGCTCTTCTTGACATCAGTCAGATGCAAACGGAGGCCGACACGTGCTTGGGAGACGAAAATCAATAAAGCAAACGCAACGATCTTGTGAATTGCATTTACCGAGGCCATATTTGTGATGAGTAGTTACCTTTCAAGTGATTAAGTGAGAAACACGAGGAGAAGAGTCCATTTATATTCTAAACAAAGAAATAGTTATGCTTATTTCAGTTATGCTGTAAAATGAAGTTAATAAATGGCTTTTGGCATCCGATAAATGCGTTCTTGTTACCATATTGGTGCACTCTAGGGACCATTAAAGAATAACACTATGAGAGAGTATTAGCGTACCTAGCCAACATCAGGAACGTGACACGAGACGCGTGGCCACGTGATGCGAGCATCGCGCTCGTCATTCACTAAGTAACGACTGGGTCATCTGACAAGGGGAGGAGATAGACTTACCATCTTGAGAGGATACGCCAAGGCAACCCATATATTCTAGTATGAGTAGTAATGCATATACGTAGGGTTTAGGAGCAGGGCAACCCCGTGCTCCGCGTATCCCCCGTAACGGGGTTTACCCTCTCACGAACATTCAGTAGGTTTCCTTTCTTGAGCTTATAATTAGGTCCGCTAATAAGTGATTCGGTCATAGCTCAAGTCAAAAAAATTGTAATATGCAGGCTAGCAATTTTAACCATAAATATTTCCTCCCAATTAAATTCTTCCAAACATTCATACTTACACTCCAATAAAAAAAGTTGAGACGCAAATGCATCCTCATGATAATTAGAGAACTCATGGAATCGCCTTGCTGATTTTGTTCAGAAGTACCGGCGCTACCGCAGGTGAAGAAGCTGTCTGCGAAGTTCGGAACAATAATGGTGAATCAGCTAGCTATATACGTAGCAGTTTTTCATTTTTTTTTGCTGATCCTTCTCTCTCGTATAGATTTCCAACGTGGCCCTAACTTTTCACTGACGACGGCCTTCTCGAACGTCGGGCATGCAGTAATGTTAGTTGGTCAGTGGATTAAATTCACAATCCGTTCAAATCAATAATCGTGCAATTCAATTCCTTCCTTTGGACAATTTTCTCGTTTGAGAACTTCAAGCATTATTTGAAAGATAAAGAGACTGGAAGCCGGCAACGAAAGTGGTACCTTTCCCGGAAGGTAAACATTTCTCTAGATATACAACAATGTAATATGCCAGATCCAGGCTTCCTAAATAACATGCTCGTAGATAAATTTTATTAGTGTATAGATGGCTTACTTGTCTTCCGCTCCATGATAGTGGGAACGAGACATGTATATATACCAATCGGTGCGGGCATGGAATGATCGAGAAACAATTTCAGAGCTGTAATAAAAACAATTGTTCGGCCAAGCGGGAAACGCGAAAGTCGAGCATAAAATGAACAATCCAATTTGGGCTCTGTTTCACCATAAACGGAAATCAATACACTAACAGGCCACGTGGATGTCCATTGGTCTCACGTAATATGAGGAAACTTGGAAGTAAGAAAACAAAGAATTACGTGAAATTGGTTTGCTGCATATTAATATTCTTAGGATTTTTTCAACATTTGTCTAGTTTCTCGCGGCTAAATAAAAGATATCTTTTTACGAGATATCTTTAAGTAAAAAAAGTGTGAGAGCAATAAAGCCAATGAAGCTCTGTAAGGAAGAAGAGCGCACAAAGTGAGCAGAAGTTTCATCTCTTTATTTGTGAAATTTAGGCGCGACATCCGAGGGACTTCCAATACTCCTCAACCCTTGGATAGGGGTCATTAGGGCCACACCTCCGAGCTTCTCTTTCCGCTGGTGACAATGCAGCTTCTGCCAATACTTGATCTATATCCGAACCCTTTCTCCTAAGATACTCATAACCAAGTTCGTAAAGAAAAGTCTTTTCGTCCACCTTAGAGAAGTCAGGGTGGCCTCTGAATTCAACTTTGAGCTGCACCTCCGGATCCACACAAGAAAAAGAGGTAGGTGAATTGAGGCTGCACATGTTTTCGATGACCCTCGTTAGAGCTTGATTCTTTTCGGCATCAGTCAGAAACAAGCGGAGAGCGACACGTGCTTGGGAGACCGGGATCAATAAGGAGATCGTAAGGATGTTGAAAATTGCTTTTACCGAGACCATGGTAATGATAATTAGTGGTTCGCACCGAAAGCGTGTGGGGACGCAGAAGAGAAGACCTTTTTATATGTTCAGACCGAGAAGAGATCGTGCACATTTTAGTTATGCTGAATAGTAAAGCTTTTTATATGGCATTAGACATTTGACATTTGACATTTTATTGAATACGGTCATATACAACGCATCCCTATACTGCATGGATTATTCACAAATTCAATTCAATGAACTGTCCCACCAAGTTCATTGGTAATTTTTCTGATGAGTATTCTTGCCATTATTTCACGTCAATATACGGTCAATATCTGCTGTATCGCAGGCTGATTATTTTGCCCGTACATAATTCATTCTCATAAAATTGATTCAAAAGTTGGTACAGCTAATGTCGCTTTATTCTGAAAGCTAAAACTTTGGTGTTTGAAATTTAGAAGCAGACTCGCCTCCATATTTTTTCGTCAAATCTGGCATACAGAAGATGCAGTGTTGAAATTTGAAAACGCGGGGTGTAACGGTTGAGATAATCTAACACTTCTGTAGGTAAAGAAATTTTTTACAAGGTTCGGACAGATACTGGCGAATTCGGTGCTTCTAAAAGTTGTGGTACCGTTCAATTTGCTTGTTCTTTGTTCTCGTTGTGACCTCCTCCATTGCCTTTTTTACTCGCCAGCGAAGGCATCCTTGGAGTTACGGCATATATTAATTTAACTTGGCGGGCAAAGTATATTTTCTTGTAAATCCAGGCCATAACACAATAAGAACGGCCACCCCTGACGACGGCAAATGTAAGATCATGGCTCTGCTGAATAGTATAATCCTTTTGGTGTTTGCGAATTTTTAATTCACCGTATTTGCAAGCTATTGTAATGAGCGATATTACGTCCGTATTTCCTTTCTTGAAGCATCTCCTTTTCAGACCATAATTCGTAATATTGAAGAGAAAAAATACCCGCAATTAAAGTAGTACCTTCACAAAAAGGCACTTAATTTTATGATGTATAATGAAGGGCTAGAGAAAAGGCACACGATTCATATGGAAGTAATTAGCTACATATCAATTTGATGTATATTTTGTCGATAATCTTTATTGAGTTGTTCCTGACTCACGAAAGGTGTAAGCCTACTAAAAAATGTCTCAAACCAAAAAACTGTGAGAGCAATCCAGCAAATGAAGCTCTGCAGTAAGAGAAAATTTACATAGGACAACTGAGGGACTTCCAAAACTGCCTAGTTCTTCGGTAAGGGTCATCCGGGCCATATCTCCGAGCTTTTCTCTCCTCTCGTGATAATGCGTTATTTGCCAATACTTGATCTATGCTCGAGCCCTTTCTTCTAAGATACTCAAATGCAAAACCGTAAAGGGCATCTCTCTCACTCTCTGTGGAAGTGTCAAGGGTGCCCCCGAATACTACTTTGAGTTTGACCTCGGGGTCCACGCAGATAATAGAGGTGGTAGAGTTCAAACGACACATGTTCTCGATGATTCTTGTTAAAGCTTGATTCTTTTTGGCATTAGTCAGAAACAAGGGCAGGGCGACACGTGCTTGGGAGACGGGAATTAAAAGAGAAATCGCAAGGATCTTGAAAATTGCATTTACCGAGACCATTTTAAGAATGAGTAGTGGTCAGAACTGAGAACGAGTGGGTGGTTCGGGGCCTATTTATATGTTCAGATCGGGAAAATATCGTGCACATTTAAGTTATGCTGCATAGTATATCTTTACGTATGGCATTTGGCATGATGCAATTTTGTTAACGCATCCACATAATTCAGCGAGTAGCCATAAAAAAATTTTAACTTTGTATCCTTTTCAACCCCACAAAAGAATGTTTTGATAAGTAATTCAACCACAGTCCATGTCGATATATTTCAAATGTCTCCTCCCAATTAAATTTTCAATGAGGCCTCCCCGGACGATCGGCATACAGTATTGGTAGTCGGCCAGAAGAATGAAGTCCCGGGTGCATTTAGATCAATAATCATACAAACAACCATCCTTGAGAGTTGAAAATGAAAGATGGTGAATGCAGTGGAGACTCCGTTTTTCTAAGTTACAAGTTGACCGTATTTGCAAGTCAAAGTAATCAGCGAGATTGCAGCCGTAATTTCTTTCTTAAAACATTTCTTTGTTTGAATTCCTAAAAAATCAAAGCAGTGGAGATTGGCTACCAAAAAGGTATCTACACGGAAGAGGCAAATATTTCTCAAGATCCAATATGAGTAAACTCAATCAGTGCCAGCGACTCTTATCAACACATCAAATTTTTACCTCTTTTCATTAACCATGAAATATCTTTCCACAAGCCATATTGGCAGCCTCTTGTTTGAGTGGCTTCTGAATAAAAGAAAAAAGAGGTCGATTTCTCTATCTCTGTTTTAATTAATAGTGCACAAATCAAGCGGAATTGTAATCTGTTTGTTTGTCAAATTCATATTCGACAACTGATAACCTTTCCAATTCGCCTAGTTCTACGATATGGGACATTAGGCCACATTTCCGAACTTTTCTCTTCCTGGTAACAATGCAGCTTCTTCCAATGCTTCATCAATATCCGAGCTCTTTCTCTTAGGATAATCATATCCAAGATCATAAAGAAGGGTCTTTTCGTCCACCTTGAAAAAGTCAGGATGGCCTCTGAATTCAACTTTGAGTTGAACCTCAGGATCCACACAAGAAAAAGAGGTAGTAGAGTTCAAACGGCAAATGTTATCGGTGATTCTTGTCAAGGCTTGATGCTTGTTAATGTCAGTCAGAAAAAATCCGAGAGCAACACCTGCTTGAGAGACAGGAATCATCAAAGATACCACGAGGATCTTAACAATTGAAAATACCAAGACCATTGTAGTGGGAAGTAGTGGTCAAAATTATTAGCGAGAGAGGGTACGGTTGATACCGCTTATTTATATGTTCAGACTACGAAAGGGTTAGGCACATTTCAGTTATGCTGTCAAGTAGAATTTTGTATCGGGTAAACGATTTGATCATAAACTTGTTTGACAGGTCAAGATTGCAAATAAATAAATCATCTTCAGCTCATTATCTGATAAACAAGCCAATAAAATCTGCTTTTTACGGATATCAGGCCAGCTCATATTTAATAATAGTAAGTCTTAAGAAAGCTGAGATTGATTGATTCTTTGATCATTTGTGGAGCCCAGCATACCACAAGAACAAACCGGCATACAGGTTTGATCGGCAGCTACACTGGCAAGAGCTCGAGACTGACTTGATCAAAAAACAAATGACTTCTAATTAAATATGCGTATATATGCGCTTTTCGGAAAAAACGAACTTCGGGCTTTTTTCTGAGTCTCAATTTCAGTATATGTAACCCGCTTCAACACCTCCGCTAGATCTAGCGGGGTGGCGCACGTCCCTAAGCGCGGCCTCCTCCGCAAGCTGATCCTGCCGCCACGCCCCAGTTACACTCAAATATCCATAATATCACATACAATCTGACCACTCACAAGCTTTTTTGCTGATCTAAATCAATTTTTCATTTGAACTGATTATCCTTTCCACATATCTCACGACATGACATCGGTACTAATACCAGAAGCAAACCAATACACCATAGCTAATGAGGACTCGGATTACTACTCGGAGTCGGATTCCGAATATGACGTTTCGGCTCAAGAGCATTGGGAGGAAAGTATCAAACAAATTACGGGGCTTGTGAATTTTGTGATATTTCCCCTCCTTGGCAAGTTCCTCGGACGTAGATGTGCACACTTGATCTGGCGCAGGGTCGCCACTTGGTGGTTTTAAGTGAGGGGAGAGTTGATTTATAGGGTAGCGGGCAATGGTGTCAAAAGGACCTTATGTGATTTATATTTCCAGATCAAAGTCACTACTGTTTGTCACTGACCGTTGGAATGAGTCGCGCGGAATAAGACCAGGATTGACGACATCATTGATGCTATATCAAGTGAGGGCGAGAGATATCCCCTCGAAGACAAATTCAGGTATCGATTGAGAAAAAAACTTGTCTGAAGTGCTCAAGAAGAAGATATTAACGCAAAACTGATTCATGAATATAAGCTACTTTTTTAAAAGAAGATCTTGCAATGAAAAAGTTAAGTTGGATTTTATAAGATATTATGAAGATTGCATATTGATTAACATGAACTAAGCTGCGCTCGTAAGTACTCAATAAATTATTCAGAATCATATGGTCTCGACTAGATTTTGAAAGCCAGAAAGAACGTTTGGCTTTACTACATTCTCTTTCAAAAGCGCGACAAACGGCTCAAGAATACCCAAACTGACCCTTCTTGCCACTTCTCCTGCAAGTCTGGCGTAGTCATCTGTGCTCAGAATCAAGTCAATCTTCGACAGTGCATCGGAAAGAGATGAGAAAATCGACGACGCGTCCGACTGACTTCTGCCGTAAATTCCATCAAAAGCGTCCTCTCTAGGACGATAATTTGCTAACAGTTCCTTCACAATCGCGAGGAGCTGAAGCAAAAGTTTTAGATTGATTTTGTAGGTGAAAAGCGCATCTAGACTTATGTTTATCTCGAGCTTTTCGATGAGGAGTTGTCGAGAATTGAGTCGTATTGGTGAGCTCGGGTGAACTATCGTTGCTCCATTAAATGAACTGTTTGAAATTGACGCAGTCTCGTCACACATAGTTGACCGGGACATCTGAGATAATCTAGAGTTTTGGGGTATGGAGCTGGCCCGAGCACCATTAAGCGGGCCCGTGCTGCCTGCAGCCGAGCCAATATCAAAATTCTTTAGCACGAGGTAGAAGCTTCTGAGAAAGGTGATATGATACGGAGATACGTGGAATGCGTCTTCCTTGTCATGGCCAAATCCGTCCATAAACGGGTCGACAGACTGTCTCGATTTGATCTTTGGGGTTTTCTGGGCTTTCATTTTCACCTCATGCTGAGCTCTCTCCAGGTAAAATGTTTTTATGAGATTGCCAAACGAGATCGAGAGTTTGAGAAGCTTGTTCGCAGGAACCTGGTGATAAGCCTCCCACGACTTTTCATTAATTTGGAGCTGTTTTATGTCGGCGTACGAAAGCTTGTAGATATCTAAGAAAAATTCTGCTGGCCGTGTGCCCGCACTGAAGGGAACTGTGGCCAAGATATGCTGGATATCCAATACCAGTTCGTGCACTAATGCCACGGTATTCATTTCTATGGCTTCAGACTGGACTTTATGCAGAGTTTGGGAATGATAGGGATTGGAAAAGAGAAACCGGGTAAGCTCTTCTTTTCAATTGAACTGTCTAGTAGAGCAATAGTTTGATTAATTTTTATGCGGAGAATCGTGTTTAAATTTCTAGAAGAAGGTAGAAAATGAGGCGCATTAATCTGTTGCTGCCACCTCATTGCGAATAGCGGCCGCAAAAAATGGTGCTCACGCTTTTGAGGTGGCTACAAGATTTGCGCAAGACTACAGGAAAAAAAGAGAAAATAGTGAATTCAGGAAAGAGGCCTAAACTTTGAAGCTCTCACTTAGTAGTCCGCTCGAGTTGAATCAATTTGCACCTTTATCCAATAAATTGTCGTTAGTAAGCTTGGACTGAGAAAATGTTTTTGAGACAGTCAATTTGAATGCTAGTATTATAGCTTGCGACGACATAAGCTTGACTGTAAAGGCTCTGGAGATTCATTACCCTAAGCAAGAAAAGTAATGTCAATTTCAGAAATCACTCTTTTTTCTCCCCATCAATCATCTCTCAAAACTCACACCGACTCGATAGCACTTGGCTTCATCATGCGCTCGGCGTGCGGCTCTAATACTTTGAGCGTGAGAGATGTGAGTCTATGAAAAAACTCAAAATCTCTCGTGACTTCAAAAGGCATGTCCTGTAATTTGTCGATGTCACGCCTCCAGACCTTTAAGTTGTCTCCAAATTTGACCACTATATCGGCAAAAGTTGTCGACTGAAGATTGGGGTTTCCGTGAAGGTCAGTCAAGCTCGTGAGAATTGCATTCGCTTGCACCAAATAGTAAACCAACTCGTGTCCCTTTTGTCCAGTTCTGCGAAAAGCTAATCGGTGATAGTCCATGAGTCCGATACAGTTCCGTATCCATGAAAACGCATGCTTCAAGTGCTCGAGTTGGTCCACTAAGTCATAATAAATTGGCTCTCTATAATAGATCAAACGCTCTGCTTCTTGGAGCTGTTCACTCATCCGATCACTCAAGGTCTTGAAAGCTAGTTGATGCAAGAATTCCCCCAGCATAACCAGCCTAATGTGCGCTGCTATCCAACGCAATTCAGTGCGAATGAGTTTTCTTCTTTGAAACTCTCGATCGGTTTCTCGTTCGTAATATTTGCGCTCCTCAAACGAGCAAGGATCAGTCCACCGAGGCGTCTCCTCGGGAATCCTCTTCACTATCACTGTAAGGTTATCAAAATTCTCCGGGGTAAGTTCAGAGGCACGCGCTACGAGACTGAGGACGAAGAGAAGAGCAATAAATGACATTTCTTGAACCTGAACGAATTCGATTTTGGGCCAGTCATATAGCGCAGCCGGCCGCTCTTTAAAGTCAATCAATGCTCAATGGCTCGCAATTGATGATCATTCCGCCCATCGGTATAGTGCAATGTTGGAAAGTGCAATTTGATTTTCCGAACACTTTCATGTTATTACTCATGCTTGGATCATGATCTTATGACTCGAGAGAATTGCAAAAAACAATGGTCTAGTGTGATCGTATCGGGCTGTGCATGCAACAAAGGGAACCAAGGAATTTTTGCTCAAAGTCATAAAATGCATCACTCACGAAGAAATTGATCGGGTCCAAATCGGAACTTTTAAAAAATGGAGATCACAAACGAGAAGTAGGGTATGTTCAATTATCGATAGACCACCGCCATTTATTCGTACGGCAAGTGCATGTTAATTATTCACTTTTAGCCCATCGCATTGACTTTTCTCCAGCAAAAGCGTCCACATTTCACGAATACACTAGACTTTTGATTTGTAAGTAGCTCAATCGAAAACATCTTGGGGTCTTTCCAATATAGAGTCTTAGAAGTTGAGCAAATTTCATGTGGGGCTTTGTCCAGAAACAAGCTCACACCTAGCAGCCCCTGAAGCCAGGAGGCCGGGTCGGAGAGAATTTGAACGGTTTCTTTTTGAGGCAGCCAGTTAATTTTTCACTTATCACTTTCAATCATGACTTGATGAATTTCCATTGCTTAAATTCTGTAGGAAAAGCAGTTCTTTCCTGCGGGTCCGCGACATGGAACGCCCGCATTCCACAACTCACGTCCCCCGCAAATCCATGCTTCTCGCGGTCTCCCGATTTTCCCCATGCTACTAGTCCTATGGGGTCTTGTCATATTATCGTTTTTAATTGCGGTGCTTCTCTTCGGAAATTCGCCAAGTGTTCGAAATACCCCGCTCCATAAACTCCACAAATGGCTTATATGGGCGAATGCTAAAATATTTCACTTTGCGACCGCCAACTCTGCAATTTACTCGGCATTACGCTGGGCGGTGCCACTTTTCTACTGTGTTGTGATAGGTGTGTGTATATTCCAGTTTTTCATTCATGTCTATCCGCAACTTTTAATCAGAAAGTCGACCACCCACTTTGTTTATATCTGTCTCTCAATTCTCGCGCTCGTGCTCACGACGGAGCTCGTGACGTTTACTGATCCTGGCTATGTCACGGCAAATTCCGTCGACGATGGATTACAAACATACCCCGCAAATGGCCTTATTTTCTTCAAAGATAAGATTTGTCACACTTGCCGTTTGCCCAAGCCAGCCCGCTCGAAGCACTGCTCGGTCTGCAACAGATGCGTCTATCTCTTCGACCACCACTGCATTTTCGTGAATAATTGTATGGGCCAGAACAACTACCGCTGGTTCATTGCATTTTTGATTGCCAATATCAATGTCATGGTTTATGGCGGGTATTTGAGTTGGACACTACTAAAAGCTGAAAAGCGACTTGGTGGTTGGTGGTACACCATCACGAAAACCTCGGAGGCCAATCGTATCGCAGGCATCTTATTCTTATTAGCATCAATATTTTCCGTTATTGTGGCGGCTTTCACTGGTCTACATCTCCGGTACATGTATCTTGGAGTCACCACCAATGAAGCTGATAAATGGGGCGAAATCGAATACTTGGTTTCTTTAGGGGCACTTTATTACGTGGAAGACCTAGATTTATACGTGGAGCGAGCTACGGAAAAGGTGGGCAATCATGGCGCGTACAACATTGTGTTTATTCTGCTTGACGATCAGAGAATCATGTTTCTGGAGGATGAACATCATGGCCATACTTTGAATAAGATTGAGCTGGTGGACACGGCTTTAACCAATATTTACGATCGCGGCTTTACTGAGAACTTGAAAGAAAGACTTAGGACGCCTCGCCATGAAACAGTCTGGACATAGTATATTCTAAAATTTCATTTCAACACCTATTCAATCATTACAACTTGACAACGTCGTATTTCAAGCACATCCAATTCTGAATTTTCTTCATGGCAATAACTTTGAAATCCTATTAGGAATGTCGATCGGTTCGCTGTATTTAACGATTGTATGCTCCGCATAAAGTTCCGGCGCTGCTAACGGCCATAGGCGGCTTTCTCTTAGCAGTCCGTTCTTCGACACCGTAGCATTTTCAACATTTTTGAATGTTTCTAACGAGACGCCACTCGCTGCCAAAACTGAACTCACATTTTCACTTGTGAGGATCCGTTTCAAAATGCTAGCCAAAACTGAATCTCGAGGCCAAAATTGCAATTGGCGGAAAGCTACCGCATGAAGAAAGAGGCGAAAACGACAATTTCCTTCTATTGTGTCGAACAAAAAGTGAAGATGAAGCTGTTCAAACTGTGAGATTAGGATTTCGGCAATTTTTTCTATATTTGGAATCGCATCGACTAATGACTCCATTTCGAGCAGTCTTGATTCAATTATGACGGGCAAATCCTCTAGTTCCTCGATGAAGCTCGACTGAAAGCTAGCATCCTTATTGTTTGGGTTTTCGAAATCCAGCTCAAGATTTAATCGAGATTCTACTTCCTTGACCTTTCTCGAAAGCATTACCGGGGGATCCATTTCATCGTCGTCGTCATCGAGAAAAGACAATTTTACCCTCTGCCTTTTACGAGCCTGGCGCTCAATTGCTCTGTTCTTTATATCTTCTTCATCCTCTATATTTGCAGCGGCGAATATTTTTCTGCGTGCCATTCATGCTCTCAAAAAAAGAACTGCTTGGTTCCGATCGCGTCATAAGGTTTCGAGTCGCGCATACAGCCATCAAAGAGCGTACTCAACAATTTACATTGAGCCAGCAAATGTAAGAGGAAATAAATTTAAAGTCGACTTCTCGTATTGTGCCATGAGTGTTTAGTCCATAATTCAAATTGTTCACTTGTTTATTTCTTATTCGTATCTGTATCTCACGACGTGGTCCTCTTGACGACCTGTGCATGCATGGAATCGTGCTTAGACAAAGCGTTAGTGACCCGCTCTCAAACGGTGCTAAACCTCAAGTCGCAGCGATTCTTTTAAAACCAATTACACTTTCGAGACCAGAGCCGTTGGGAAGTAATTGAAAGACGCTATGCTCGTTTTTTCTGCTTTCGCAGTGCTGTTTTCTAACCTATTTCATTTCATTAGCTGAGTTCCTCGCGTTTTCAACGGCAAGAATCTCTTCCAAGGCGCTAGACTGGTCAGGACAGCATACTATTCAGCACTTCCTAGCAGTACAGAAAAGATTTACACACTCTGATTGAATTTATCCGCTCACTCTTGTCCAACACCTTAGTCGGGAATAAAAACGGACTGCATATGTTCTGAATACTGCACATGAACTGTTTAAATGGCAGGGTTATATGATGTAACAAGCTGATTGTATCTTTGAAGCAATTCGATCTATTCAAACTCCACAAATGTTTTTCCTTAAATTTGATCTTTCACATCGTCTTAACCTTTTTCACATTCCTTACCTCTTCATCGTCCCTGCGATCTTCCATATCATCGCTCTCGCTATCTTCCACGCAGATAGGGCTTTCTGCTCGACCAGCGATAGAAAATTCCGTCTTTCCTTTGTCATTGTTGATATTCTCTGTGGCTTCGGTACCCCTCTTGACACAAGGAGATGATACCGTGTCTCCTTTCTTCGGAATAGTTGATTGGGCCAACTTCTTCCTGTAGTGCTTGTTTACGATCAGAAGCGCATGGTTCAACAGAGATCTTAAAGCCGGTGTGAGTTCTCCCACATTTTCCAAAAAGAATCTAATGTTGGCAATCAGTTCTGCGACTTCCGTCAATTTCTCTAGGCTATATTCAACGATCTCGGGGTCCTCGTTTGGCTTTCTTTCTGGTGTCATAGGGAGATAAAGATCTTTCATTGTGAGAAGCTTTGGGATAAGTGGCTTGTCGTCTCTTTCGGGGCAAATGAACTCTTGAACACCAAATGCATCCTTCGCCTGTCCTACCTGGACTGCCAGATCGTAGAGCCGCACAATCTCAAGATGCATTCACATGCGCGCGTTATTTCGCAGGCACGCGTGGCCCCATGGACGCGTCACGAATTGCTTGAATTGTGAGCCATTAATAAATCTTAGAGAATGCAAAAAGGCTTTAAGTATAGGCCGAACTTCACTCTGTCAAAGAGATGTCTTTCTTTCTGAAACCTATGTGGTTTGCCAAATGCTAAAAAAAAAATGACGGTTCCGGGTGTGAGATTTCGGTGTTCGAAGTCTACAATAGTGACTTCTCAAACCGTGATCCCTTTTTCCACACTATGGGTCAACAGACTTTGGATGTGATCTTCCCGAAGCCTGCGAGTTCAAACATACAAAATTTCTATGTAAACGTCTCTCGATGCGATACAGTCATCCTCATGCTCACAAAGCACAGAAATTCGCTTTTTTTTCAGACTAAAACAGGAAATAAAAAGAGTTCGGATTTAATGATCACATTGATGAACTCTGTGAGTCGTAGAATCTCACAGGTGAATTCGTGACAAAGTAGTGACTGGTATTCACAACCTGAGCAGCCGTTTTGGCCCCTGCAGGTGCCAGGTCGAGTGGTCGCGTCACAGAATTTCAAGATCCTACTTTCTTCTCGTAACATCCTGAAAACAATATTGATTATGCCTCATTCTTATCTTTTCCTTTTTTCTTTTTTTTTTTGCCAATGGAAGCCTTTGTCTGGAACTTTAAGCACTAATATATTGGACGCCGCATAGAGCAGTGGCCACCGCGTCGCGGACTGTCGCATCGTCCGGCACCGAGTCGACGAAATGAGCAATTTAGCTACAGTAGCTCGCTGTCCCTCCTGGGCTCTATTCACGCGAGAAAAAGCCCCATTCGCATACCTCAATTTCTCCTAGAAATTGGACATTGGAAACGACATCGCCGCACCACCGCTCATTTTTTTTTTTTTCTTGTTTAATGCTTTAGCCGCTTTCCTAAAAAAATTCAAGAGAGCAAATTGTTTTCGGCTTTCGAGTCAAGTAGTTTTAAATTTCCTTGTTCGCTTATCTCTCATTGTTGGGTGCCCCTGTGACATGACTCTCATTATTGTGAAATCCCTTTTCTATCTAGCCTTCGCTGCCTATCTGATCGTTGGCCTGTACCTCAGCGCGCGGGGCCTGCGTAGTGCCCAATCTGGGCATCCCCATCGTAAAATGTGCTATGTTTGTGGCCCATGCCTGTTCCCGGCAGCCCCCCGACATTGTCACATTCCCATTTCTCGATCTCACTCGAGCGCAAAAAAATTGCGAATTACACTGGCTTCTGATCAAATAATTCGCGTAAATTGCTGATTTCAATTAAGGTATTTTGTAATACTGCGCCCAAAGCACTTTGTGTGACTTTTCCTCATTTTCATTCCCCATCCCCACTACCGTTTCCCAGTCCGATCGCTTATCCTGTGCCCGCGCCTTAGCATCACTTTATTTTTTCCCAGTCCGCCCTAGCGCCCAACTCCGTAACAAGCCATTTTATAGATTACACACAACTTATACTACCGATTTCTAACGTCCACAAATTTTTGTGACAATTATCGGAGATGAACATGCACGATGCTGATTCGGTGTATTCTCACCCGAGCAACGACCCAGAGCACAGCACCCCGGCGTCAAGACCGGCACCCTCGAATGGCATGGGCAATATTATGCATAACAACATGAATCATGAAATGGCTGAATACGGCATGGATAATGGCAACGAGGTGCCTCCAGAGTCAGCGGCAAACTACATAGATTGGGCTTCCCAATTTCTTCTCGATGGCGGAAGCACTGATCTTCTCGCAGGGCTTGATTTCGGCAACGCCGCTCCACAAGGAAATAACATCATGCAGAAAATCCAGTACCAGAATAGCGTGCATGACCAACCAATGAAAGATGATAATATGCTGCATTATGACAACCCCAGTCTACATCTGGCAGTGCAACTGCCCCCACTGCCGCCAATAGCATCCATGACTCCCAATGTAGGGGGCATGGGTAATATGGGCGCGATGGGTCAACATATGCACGCAGTCAATGGAAATAATTCGAATACTTCTATGAATGCTCTCAGTGCTATGACTTCTCCAAATGGTCCCATGTCAGGACCAATGCCGTTGCCTCAGGGCCGCAACCAGCAGATGCCGCATCACCTACCACCGCAGATGAATCAGCAGAATTTTCATAATGTTCCGAGTCCGCAGACCCCACACGATCTGCAAAGCCTGCACGACCCACAAAACTTGCAGCAGATTCTCGCCAAAGCAGGCTTGGCAAAAGAAAACCGCATGAAGCCGCGGAGGCCATGCGACAACTGCCGGCGCAAAAAGATTAGGTGTGTGATTATACCTAATACAGAAAACTGTGCTCAGTGTGAATCTCGATCTCTCACTTGTACATTTACGCAAGCCACATCTTCGAAGGAAGACCAAGCTTCGAAACGAGCCAGGAATACACCTGGGAACACCAATGACGGCGCGACTGGAAAACTCCCCAAAAGTGGCGCCGAGTTTCTGGGTCAGATGCGTCCTGGGATGCAGCCGGGAAACTTTTCCGGTAATGGGCAACATTATTACGACGACATCGTGCCGCCGAATGTGCCGATTAGAAATGTGGCTCCGGTGCAAGACTACTCGACAATGAACAATTCGCTTCTCAAGAAGACGCTCTCACTACAGTTTCCCAGGTCATCCTTCTATGTAGGCCCAACGTCTTACTTGTTTGATACGAATCTTCTCGAGGCAATAATCCAAGCCCAGAACAAGCCTCAGGGTAACCTGGCGCCGAGTGTGGGACGTGCAACCACCCTCAACAAAATTGAACAGGTGAACCTCAGCGAGAAGATCTCTCTTCGGAAGGTTGAGCATAAGACTCAGTTTGTTCTTCAGGACGATCAAACTAAGCATCTGATACAGACAATGTCGAATGACGTGGACGCGATCGAAAAGTTTATTGCGCCTCATGGTCAAATTCTCATCGATGTATATTTTCGAATCATTCATCCTTCTTATCCCATCTTGCATAAGAAGGTGTTTTTAGAGAAATACTCTCGGACGCATCGCGAATTTAGTGCGCCCTTGTTGGCGGCGGTATACGCGTTAGCAATCCAGTGGTGGGACTACGACCCGCACCTCAACCGGTTTCCCAAACCGAATGTAGAGCACATTTTACGAATCGGCATCAACAATTACATCCTAGAAATCTTGAAGCGACCTAAGTTGAGTGCGGTTCAAGCGGG